>NQII01006699.1:0-41962 GCA_002778355.1 Clitarchus hookeri
AGGACAGTACTTGTGTGAGTTACATCCGGAAACAAGAGCTCAGTTAGCGTTTTGTACTCCTTGGGCGTAGTACCAATGGACGCGCCTGCCCATGGGATACATTCAAGCGCCAATATATGTCCCGAGTGTTGAATCACGTGTTAGGACAGTACTTGTGTGAGTTACATCAGGAAACAAGAGCACAGTTATCGTTTTGTAATCCTTGGGCGTAGTATCTGTGGACGCTCCTGCCCATGGGGTACATTCAGGCCCCAATGTATTTCCCGAGTGTTGATTCACGTGTTAGGACAGTACTTGTTTGAGTTAGTCTTTACGTACATTGATGACGTGTGCGTGTACAGTAACACGCTGGAGAAACACCTTATACATTTGCGGACAGTGTTAGACGTGTTAAGGAAGTCTGGTCTGACGGTAAACTTATAAAAAATTAGTTGGGACAAGAACGTGTGCGAATTGTACGGTTTATTATTTCGGAGGATAATTTAGGCACTGATCCTAGAAAAATTATATCTGTAGTTAATTTTCCACAACCGAAAAATTTAAGACGTGTAAAAAGATTTTTCGTAATAATAAATTTTTATTGTATTTTTTTTTTCAAATTTTTTTATTTAACAAAAAACATTACACCAGTTGAAAAGAAAAATATAATGTACCTTTTATGTTGAACGTGAACAAGAAATTGTTGTTTAATACAAAAATAAATGGTGGCTAATCATCATGTTGTGCATTTGTTCAATTTTACTGAAGAATTTTGTTTTCACTGTAATACAAGTTCTCTGGCCGTCGGGGGTGTTTAAATAAACAAACGACGGTAATTTTATGCCGATGGCATACGCCAGTAAATCATTTACTCATGAAGAACGGAAATGTAATATCTATGAAAAAGAGTGTTTAAGTTGTATACGGGAAATGGAAAAGTTCTCAGAATATTTAGATCATGCTCCGTTTACTTTATTTACGGATAACCAGCTGGTTGTTGAACTCACAAATAGAACCTAAAGCCAGTAAGCTTTTTTGTTTGGAATGGCTTAAAAAAAAAAAAGTGCGCCTAGCTCGCTTTAAAGTTACCGTACAGCATATAAAGGGGATCGATAGTTCTGTAGTGGATGCGCTGTCACGCATGTATTGCGAAGACAAGTTTGAGGCAGTGGAATATGGGGCCCCTGTAGTTAGTCAGTTGTTCGATTCAGTTTCCGGTGGTATAAATGTTTTGGAATTAAACACGTTGCAAATATTTCCCGTGCTTTTACAGATACAAAAGGACACCATAATTCTAACACGGAATGTACACACATTTTGTCTGAAATCAAAGACGGGTGTTCTTTTTACGTAGTTTGCAAGTGATCTTTAGGAAAATGGACAAAGATAGATAAATTCATAGTTTGTGTACTTCAAAAAACTAAGGGCAACGGTTTTTAGAATATCATCATGAATCCTTTTGTGGGGGACATGTAGGACGGTAAAAACAATAACCAGTGTGTTAGAACTTTTTACGTGGCCAGGAGTTCCCAACGATTTGGAAATTTGGGTCAAGTGTTGCGATGCGTGCCAGCATGCAAAACAGAAAAATTAAAAACCAGTAGGGCAATATGACGATACCGTGGCTTTGTATCCTTGGAAGCGCATTTATTTGGACGTGATAGGCCCGTTGACCCGGAGTACCTCTGGATATTTATATGTCCTTGTCGTCATATACATTGTCAGGAGAATTTTCTTAATTTTTTCCATTACGTACTATAAAGGCAGGAAAAATTTGTAAGGTAGTTATGCAGAGAATATGTAGTGTTTTTGGCTCGCCCGTGTTTGTAGTAACCGACAATGTTACGTATTTTTTTCAGGAATTCAGAGAGTTAAATTTTATATGAGGACAAAGATAGCGCAGACTATTCCGTACCTTCCTCAGGCAAATTTAGTAAAACGGGTAAATCGAAACATTATAATTACCTTACGCATTTTTTCAATGAAATGCATTACAATACTGGAATGATGTGTAATATTTACTTAGTACGGGTTTAATAATATAGTACTTTGTGCTCATAATTTTGCTCCATCCGAGGTATTTTTGGGAAGACTTTTGATGCACCTGCTAATAAATGTGTTGTCACTCCGTGGCAGTTGTTTGGAGAATGTGAGTAAAAAAAATAGGAAAAAAAAATGGGCAGATGTGAAACGTAACTTAATTACGTATCACCAAAAAAACGAACAAAAGAGTGATTATTCATATAAAGATTTAAGCTTAAACCAGGTGATTTAATTTTAGTTGAAACTCAACACCTCAATTCAAAAATCGATTTTTTTGTTCTAGCTTGCAATGAAATTGCGCTGCCCATACCAAATACTTAGGTTTCTTTCGCATGTGACAGTATTGATTGTTGATCCACTTTCTCCTTACCAATCGGAAAATGTTAACTTTTCCCAGTGTAAAAAATATAATGTACCCAAAAATTTACCACTTCTCCTAACAATCCCATAAGCTGTCTTGATATTTTGGATGTGAAAATAATATCATCCTAAATATATTTTGAAAAGAATGTTTTAAAGAATTGTCATATTCCCAGTGTTAAGAATTGTAATAATGGTATTTGTATTTAAGATTATTAATGATTTTTAATGGTGTATACTGTGTGTTGGTGATGTAAATTAAATTATTTACATATGGGTATGTATGAAAAGTAAAACGAAAAGTTCAAACACCCAGTTGTAATATAAATAAAAAGCCTATAAATTTTCAATTTACTAGTTCACATATTTTATTTTGTGTGCACAATTTGTATTTAAAAGCACTTTTAAGAATGAAATTGTATGAATTTATGTTCTACAAACAGTCGTTTTAAGTCCCCGGTGTATGTCTGTTTTATTACCTGTCTGCTGCTATCATCGAGACCCATGTTCCACGTGAAAAGGAGCCTGGGGTAACGGTCTGGTCTGCCGACGCCTCGGCATTTTCTGGTCACGTGAGCAACACNCTGCTGCTATCATCGAGACCCGTGTTCCACGTGAAAAGGAGCCTGGGGTAACGGTCTGGTCTGCCGACGCCTCGGCATTTTCTGGTAGCGTGAGCAACACCGCTGTGGTCGAGTATCACAGGAGGAGGGATGTGACAGCCTACGCACATCAAGAATGCGCCTGAGTTCACCTCGCCTTGGATTGTTGTATCTACTTGAGGGTCGTGGACAAGGTCTTCCCTCTGGCTCGATGGGACCCGCTCTACAGACCATCTCACTGCTGCTGCCTGCGTGAGTGCTGAATGGCAAATGGCGCTTTGGCGTGCTAGTGTGCTGTTTCTAAGCTTCGCTTGCTTCCCTTACCCTCTTCTAAGCATCTCCTAAATAACATGATGCCTACCAGCCGACACTACCAGGGGGTGTTTCCGCTCCATGAACATCGGAAAATGTTCGAGAAGACGACGACAAAATTGTATAAAAGGCTTGTGTTCTCCCTGCTCTGGGAGACAGGCCAGGGGCTTTGTTAGGAAGGAATTGCTGTTCCTCTGTTTGAAATGGCGGGTAGGGGTGGTCGTTTTGCATAGTAATGAAAATATATGTACTTCTATTTTTAATAATTTTTATAAAATAAATTAAATATCATGTGTTTATAAGGTGTTTAAAGTCATGGTAAATTATTAAAGAGTTTCAATTTATTTTGTATTCACATATTGGCAATTGGCATTTTTTTTATGGGAAGATATATCAGAGTTTTGTAAACATTTATTTTTCTGTTAAAACCCAAAATATGTTTTAGGATTACATTAGCCTTTGCTTGAACACCAAACGGAGGGGGTGGGGTTTTCATTCCTTGAAAATCGAACATCGTCATCCTGAGGAAACAGAGACGAAGTCCTATTTGCATGTCAGCTGAAACCATCACAAAGGTTAGTGTGTTCTGTATGTTATTTTGGGTAAGAGATTTTAAGTATATTTGGCTGGTGTATGCTGGTTATGATGGTATGACCGACATGATGGAGCAATGTTTATTATGGTATATTTTAGTAGGTGTTATTCATTAGAACAGGCAGTATGGCGAGACGTATTTTTTGGGCATGGCCGATATGCTTTTTATGGTATGTTGGTGGGAAGGTGAGTATATTTTTGTCTGGAGTTGGTCGGTAGATTAGATGGTATGGACAGTATATATAATAGTGTTATTATCTGGTCTGAACTATATAGTTGCTAGTGCACTTGAGTTATGGTGGTTGTTGTGTTGGGTGGTATGGTGGTATTTTAGGTGGTATGGTGGTTGGTTGGGTAGTGCGGTTGTGGTTGCAGATATTGGGGTTGTGTTGTTTCAGATATTTCGGTTGTGGTTGTGTGGTTTCAGATATTTCGGTTGTGGTTGTGTGGTTTGAGATATTTCTGTTGTGGTTGTATGGTTTCAGATATTTAGGTTGTGGTGGTGTGGTTTCAGATATTTTGGTTGTGGTTGTGTTGGTTGGTATGTAGGATGGTCTGGTTGTATGTTTAGGCTATATGCTTGCTTGAGTAGATGTTATGGTCACTATGTTACTCATAAGCTATATTGAATTTTAATTATAAATCTGCTTGCATGAACTGCTTCTTTGTAAGCATAATGCAGAATAAACCCGAAGTGCTTATTGGCTGCAGTCTAAATGACTAATGCTTCTGAGGTTGGGGCATGTCACGTTTTCGAAGTGGTTGACAAAATGATAGGTGTGTGGGAAATAGGTGTGCTTAGGGTAGGTATGATTGTATTGCACTCTCTTAGGTTAGGTTATGTTAGGTCTGTTTGATTTTTCTTTACTGTTGTAAGTTGGGTTTTACTTCACTGAACTGTGTAAGTTAATGTGAGGTTTGGTTGAGTAATGTTAGCCTAGTATAAAATAATTCCAAGTCTTACATTAGGTTGAACGAATGTTACTAAATGTATAAATATTCAGAGTCCTACATGAGTGGGCAAGCCCCTCTACATATATGGAGCTGGCGGAGTCTTGATGATGCCAGGAGGGGCTCTGGTACTGAGGTGGTTTCAATATGTAACACTTAAATTTTTTTTCTATGTTTGATTATATCAAGTTAGGTTAGGTCTGGTTCTAAGTCTTACACAGCGTGAAATACATTCCAAATCCTGCACGAGGTTAAATATTTTGTATGTTCTATATAATATGACCATTTTTCTAAGTTATATAAAGATGGCAGGAAGGAGCAAATATGACTAAAGTGGAATGCGAGAGCATGAGAATATACGGATGGAATAATAGAGCATGAATCAAATTAAATACAAGATGGTAGATAAGATGGCAGCGGTAACGTCAAATGTCAAAGGTCACGGTTCCCTGGATACCGACGTTGGATCCTTTTCCCTAATCGGATAAATCCTTCTACCAGCGATACTGTCAATAAACATGTAACAATATACCTATATATTTGGCCAATAAAAATAGTTGCGTTTTTTTACAAATTGACAGAATTCTGTAAACGAACCATATCATTTTTTAATTAGGAACTGTACTCGATAATATTAATTTTTTATGAGCAAACAAATAAGGATGAATTTGGAAGTAACTTAATTGTGAACAAACTGTAAATGACGATGCCACATATAATAAAATCTGATTTCTTTTGCTTAATATTTCACTCGCTGACGAATTTTTTGTTTCCTGCATTCTGTTATTTCATACTCTACCCAAATTTATAATTTTGAATTGTAATGGTTTTTCTGGTTTAAATATAACAACTTTTGAAACTTTAAGTAATTATAATCGTGAGGAATATTAATGAAATTAAAATGTAATAAGATTTGTTTACATTTTTTTTTTCTATTTGTGAAACTAAAGTTCATCCATTTAAAGATATTTTTTAAATGTTAAATTCAAAACGTTTTCTAAAAAAATTCTTAAGAGGGTAACTAAAATTTCCTAAAACATACTNATTTTTTAAATGTTAAATTCAAAACGTTTTCTAAAAAAATTCTTAAGAGGGTAACTAAAATTTCCTAAAACATACTATACAATCCGCAGATGCTGTTTCTAAAAACAGAACATTTAATCTAACTCCATGTGATAAACCAAAAAGTGTTATATATTATATAAGNCAGATGCTGTTTCTAAAAACAGAACATTTAATCTAACTCCATGTGATAAACCAAAAAGTGTTATATATTATATAAGTTATGTAGTTTCGTAGGCCTACTTACACGAAGGAAGCCTGAAGAAACTGATTTGGTGTAAAATGTCTAATTTCCACNGGCCAATAAAAATAGTTGCGTTTTTTTACAAATTGACAGAATTCTGTAAACGAACCATATCATTTTTTAATTAGGTACTGTACTCGATAATATTAATTTTTTATGAGCAAACAAATAAGGATGAATTTGGAAGTAACTTCATTNTATGAGCAAACAAATAAGGATGAATTTGGAAGTAACTTCATTGTGAAAAAACTGTAAATGACGATGCCACATATAATAAAATCTGATTTCTTTTGCTTAATATTTCACTCGCTGACTAATTTTTTGTTTCCTACATTCTGTTATTTTATACTCTACCCAAATTAATAATTTTGAATTGTAATGGTTTTCCTGGTGTAAATATTACAACTTTTGAAACTTTAAGTAATTATAAACGAGAGGAATATTAATGAAATTAGAAGGTAATTAATTTTGTTTAAATTTTTTCTATTTATGAAACTATAGTTCATCCATTTATACATATTACAAATATTAAATTCAAAATGTTTTCTTAAAAAAATACTTTAAGAGGGAAACTAAAATTCCCTAAAACTTACTGTATAATCCACAGATGCTCTTTCTAAAAACAGAACATTTCGTTTAACTCCATGTGATAAACCAAAAAGTGTTATATATTATATAAATTATGTAGTTTCGTAGGCCTACTTACACGAAGGAAGCCTGAAGAAACTGATTTGGTGTAAAATGTCTAATTTCCACNTTATGTAGTTTCGTAGGCCTACTTACACGAAGGAAGCCTGAAGAAACTGATTTGGTGTAAAATGTCTAATTTCCACTCTATTATCTACAAGATCGTCAGTAAAGTACTCGGGAGTAAGCGTGGTGTGATAAGGAACACCGTTTCCCGATATGTTTCAGACAGCAATGACCACAATAGTTGACAAGCAGAGATGCAGTTTAGTGAAAATAAGATGCAAACAATACGTAAAGAAGAAGCGTGTAAGATACAAATCTAGGCGAACTTAGAGAAGAATATGNTGAAAATAAGATGCAAACAATACGTAAAGAAGAAGCGTGTAAGATACAAATCTAGGCGAACTTAGAGAAGAATATGACAGCAACCACCTTGTATTTCTACTTTAGCCATTCTTTGATTTGTAAAGTTTCTTTCTTATACGTATTAAACAGATTTGAAAAGTAACAGAGTCGACAGTGGTGGTAGTTAAAATTAGAAAATAATTTATAAAGTGTAAATGCGTTGATGTTAAATGTAATTGAGGTTACAAAAATAAGTAAAAAACATTGCAAACTTTTAATGTAATCAATGACTACTAATATCGTAAGTTTGCGTNTGAGGTTACAAAAATAAGTAAAAAACATTGCAAACTTTTAATGTAATCAATGACTACTAATATCGTAAGTTTGCGTAACCATTAGCATTACAAATAATATATCCATTCGTCGTGTCTCTCTCTCTCTCTCTCTCTCTCTCTCTCTATATATATATATATATATATAAAGTATATGCCGTTTGTATGTACATTCGCAACCGAAATTTACTGGTTATCTAAGAAAACTCTACCGATTTTTTTTTTTCGACACTGTTGTCCCACTGGTTCAACCACTTTTCTCCTTGGTGTGTTGCCAGAATGTTGTGTTTAAGCTGCACTGTGACCGTGATGGTATTTTTCGGCACTTAAATGTCTACTACAAAGTTTTTTTGTTGTAATTTTTGCCATCACGTAGTTGGTTCTAGACCTAGTCAATTATATTTCTGAGATGTGTTTTTTTATTAATTTTGTTTGGTGGTTCAAGACGTAGTTCGCCCCTCTGTGGTGGATAACTCTCCAGNTGTCCCACTGGTTCAACCACTTTTCTCCTCGATGTGTTGCCAGAATGTTCTGTCCATGCTGCGCTGTGGCCGTGTTGGTATTTTTCGGCACTTTAATGTCTACTACAAAGTTTTTTTGTTGTAATTTTTGCCATCACGTAGTTGGTTCTAGACCTAGTCAATTATATTTGTGAGATGTGTTTTTTTATCCATTTTGTTTGGTGGTTCAAGACGTAGTTCGCCCCTCTGTGGTGGATAACTCTCCAGTTTGATAGTTGTTTTCTCCGTGTGCTCCAGTTATATTCACTCAGTAATATATTGGCTCTTATTGTGCGGGTGCATGTGCAAGCCTGACCTTCCCTGCACGTGCTGGCCTAATTCTTGCTACATGGTTCGGCTTTCGGTGCACATCGCCTGCCCTTTTCTTGATGGTGGCGACGTAGTAGGNTGGTTCGGCTTTCGGTGCACATCGCCTGCCCTTTTCTTGATGGTGGCGACGTAGTCAAGTTTTATTTGAATTACCCCATGCTGCAGTCTGACATTGAATACATTATCTACTTGCCCATTGGCTAACTATTCCGTTCCTGTAGATTCGACAATGTCCTTATTTATCTAACTCAACTATCGGTTATTTAAATAAGAACTTAATCTGTAAAGCGTAATTTTCAAACGTTCAAATTTGTACTGTCAAGCAAATGTTCGCAATATTGTTGTTATAGACGTTTAAATTTATTGACTCTCTAAGCAAATTATATTTGTAACTAGTTGATCTGATTTACATTTCGTTCGGGACACACATTTAAAAATTTATATTCTGTGAGCAAAAATTTTATCTTTAATANTTGATCTGATTTACATTTCGTTCGGGACACACATTTAAAAATTTATATTCTGTGAGCAAAAATTTTATCTTTAATATTTTAGTCAATGTAGATTAATAATCGTAATGTGATTTAAACTAATTAATTGTCGCGTTTTCTTTTCTGTTCCAAATTTTTTCAAGAAATAATTTTTATTATTTATTTTGTGATCTCGTATGCTTTTAGTAATGTTAAGCAAACATGAATACTTTCAACATTTACTTGTTCGATTCTTTCTTTAATTTTTTTAATGCAATTAAATTCAAACGAATGATTAAGTAATTCATAACCACAAGGTTCATCTTTTTATTTATTGACCATTTTATCTTCCTCTGGGGCTCTAATTAATTATAAAATATGTCTTACATGAATGTATATATTAAGAAGTATTCTCTTTTCTCTTTTGTGGCATATACAATCACCGAAAATAATATAGCATATGTTTATATGACGTTCTGTAANAGTATTCTCTTTTCTCTTTTGTGGCATATACAATCACCGAAAATAATATAGCATATGTTTATATGACGTTCTGTAATAAATGTTTGTGGCAGATCTTTTTGTAAATTCGTCATTTTTTGTGTCACTTTTTAATAATTTTTCTGGCATTTGTCTTATGTGGTTTGTGCCATGTACTTGATGAATTTATTATTTTTGAGGAAGTTGATCATTAATTTGCCTATCATTTTTTGATCGTACATGGGGCACAATGCGTCGTATGTAAGGCGAACTAATAGGAAAGGTGTACAATTAAAACAAATTTTTTATGCAAAATCTAGAGCAGCTCCTATGAACGGATTTATTTTANTAATAGGAAAGGTGTACAATTAAAACAAATTTTTTATGCAAAATCTAGAGCAGCTCCTATGAACGGATTTATTTTAGTTGAAGCTAGAAAATTGTAGACTTCTCATGCAGAAGTTGGTCTTAATATCCAACTAGTCAATGTTCAGCACACACAATATTAATGAAGATGATAATTATAAATGCACTGACAGCGGACTGCATAAAAAACATTAAAGCAGTTTCTAAGTGGTATAGTTCGTGAATTAATCGCATTTATATAGGCATGGGTATAAGACAGACCACAAACAAACGGATTGACTATGAATTTAAATACTTTTCGAAAAACAGATGGAAAAGGTTGATCGAAATGTTGAAATATTGATAGAGGGATTAAAATATTGACAGAAAGTTTGAAATATTGGTAGAATATTTGAAAGATTAATAAAATTATTGGAAGTTTTATTGAAATTTTGGTCCAATAATTGAATGATTGATCGAAAGATTGTAAGCATGATAGAATGACTGAATGATTGATCGAAAGTTTGAGAGATCGATCGGAATATTGCGAGATTAATAGACATATTTAAATATGTATGGAATGATTTCTTTATTGCCGAGATGAGCACTGAAGGTAAAACTGTATATCACCCGAGTGTGCCCTTTACATTCCAAGTTTCAAGGGCCTAACCCTAATGGTTTGTGAAAAGTATCGTCGACAATGCAGGCAGTTCAGCTGCTGTAAAACCACCAAAGACGAAGTTGGGATGCTGGTGGCAAGCACTCCTTTAAAAATGTATTCATATTTACATCTACACTCCAGTAGCTCGCTGGTCCAAAAAAGTACTTGAAATTTGAGCACATTTTAATTTGGCAGGTGAATGTGTGTGTAATTAAGAGCTCGCCCGATGATATTATACGAAATCAGATAGAAGAGACGAGCATAAAATTTCATACCAGACTGAACGATGGAAACATAAGGGGGAGAGATATAAAGAGAGAAATAGTGTTATGTCACCTCTCGCATCAAGCGAAGAACTGTGATGTGGTACGCCTTTGGCTACATTAATTACATGAAGAGGAGGAGATTTCATGTGAGCAACAACCAACTACAAGCGATAGAGGTGCTATTAATTTTAAATTATTAGCACAGTCTAGTGGTGATTGCGATTTATCTGTAGTGGGTAAATGGGTGAGGATGAAGAGGGCGGTGGTAGCATGTAATGTTAAAGCAATGGTTCTTTGGAGGGTATAGGGTGGTTGGGTGGGTGGGGGCCAGCAATGCAGCCAATGGAATGTAGTGTTAGGGTAGAGACTGTCTGACTAAATAACAAATGGAAAAACAATGGTTGGGGGTCAGTCGACTGCTGGTTGTCATGCTGGAAGAATGAGTGATCTGCGATATTTACAGTAATAGAACTATAAACCTTCTAAATGTTAGTTTTTAAACGTCTTGCCCCTTAAATTTCCGAATATTTCGAGATTATTAATAAATGTGCCATGCTATTAATATTTTATTTTAATTTCTCCGATATTATTAACGGTTTTTTTGCAGTTTTTTTTTAAATCCGAGTTTGCCTAACATTAGGGTCAGGGTCACAGATATCCAAGATG
This sequence comes from Clitarchus hookeri, assembly GCA_002778355.1. Taxonomy (NCBI): domain Eukaryota; kingdom Metazoa; phylum Arthropoda; class Insecta; order Phasmatodea; family Phasmatidae; genus Clitarchus; species Clitarchus hookeri. Next base: position 11,233 of record NQII01006699.1, read on the forward strand.
GTGTTCAGAAGCAGCAGTGGTGTAGTGGTTAGACTGCACGCGTCCCGCCTACACGAACTAGGTTGTAATTCGGATTTTTGAATGTAGGAATCGTGCCGGACGATGGCGCTGGTCAGCGGGTTGTCTCCGGGATCTCCCTTTTTTCCTGCCCCTGCATTCTGGTGCCGCTCCATACTCACCTCACTTCACTCTCATCGGCTCTCATGACCTCGAAGTTAAGAGCCGTCCGAATCTCTCCACTCCATTCCAAGATGGTGGTCATGCTCAATAATGCTGTTTTTGCCCTATTATTTATCTTATGACAATTGTTATTTGTGTATATTATACCAATTGAAAGTCACATGGGGTCAATACAGGAATAAGTATATCCAAGATAGAAATTGCTGTCCATACTGTAGATTTTCTAAAATGCCATATTTTTCTTTTTTTCTTTATTTTCAGGCCATTCTTAGGTCAAGGCTTAAGTCACGGACATCCAAAATGGCGGTCAAGTTGTATAATGTCACTCCCCACCTCCTGATTTTTACAATGTTCTACAGTTTTTTTTAAATTTTCAATGATTTTTCTACTTTAATGTCATCCCATGGTCATCGCGAGACAATATCACTGTCACGGAAATCCAACATTGCTGTTGGAATCCATAATGTAAAGAAATGTGGTCTACATACCTTCTGGTTGGCTGGGCTTTGCTCGGAGACATAAGACACCTTCTTGATTTGGAGAGTTTCCATATATCTCACATCGAAAAGTCACGAAACAGCCTTGGTCGTTTTCAGTGAGGCTAAGCTCTAATTGCTAATTCTGGGACATTCTGTTGGAATCACATTGAAGAGCATTGAATGTGGTGTATTTATTTAAAGACAAGTGAAGAGAATTTTAACTTTCATCTTTGTGGTAAAATTTGGAGAAAAAGGCGATTTTAGCAAAATATAAGTCACTTCTAAAGATTTTGGGGTTAAAACGGGATATTTTGACAGCCACGAGGTCAAGGTAAATGTTACACACGTCCAAGATGGCCAATATGTGACGTCACAACATGACTTTCGGTCGACGCCTGGCTCCTATCCGACATATCCCTTGTCACAGAACTCTCTTTTGTATTCTACTCGCCTGGCAGTGAGGAATATAAAACCATATACCAGCCGGGTCATTAGGCACCGGAATGCCTTATGGGCAGAATGCCAAGACAGAGCTATTGTGGTCTTCAGAGAGTGTGAGATGAAGTACAATATCAAGTAAACATACATGTTATACAAATTATACCGTAGATTCCAGTGTTCTACTGCAGAATATAACAGCTTAACGGATAAGATTGTTTTGTTTTTGTTATGTATGAAACAGAAAGTCTAATAAATGTTTGTCTGTATTTTATGTATTGCTATGTTCCAATACCTTAAAAAGGGCATACTGTTTATTTTATAATGATGACTTACCATATCTTGGTATGGTTTGTGTGTCCGTTCTGTACTGGGGACAACAGTTTTAGTTAATCATAATTTTCCTTCTTGTATAGATGTGTTGATATTCAAAACATTTGACTTACTCTACTACAATTGAGAAATAATAAGTAAGTTTTTAGCACGGATATTTTAATTTAAAACGAGGTATTCAAAAGTAGACAAGTCGTAATTTTTTGTGAGATTTCAGGAATTGTATATTTGCTGATAACAAAAATACCTATCACATTACACAATGATAAGAAGTTTGCCTACAATTTCTGTAAGTTTACTCCTTCAGTTGGGGGAAAATATAAAAAAATTTTCAATCAGCTACACAGATGCATTTGCATGTTATTCTTTGGTTTTTTCAAAATGGTGTTTTCTTTCTCTTTTCTAGTAAAAAAAAACTAATACATATAATTTAAATAATTTACTGCAAATACATTTGCAAATTAGCTTTTATTTAAAATCTATATTGGAAATATAAGATAAATTATTATCATGACTTTCCGGAAACATAATTTGGCTGAGGAGCATATAGGGTGCCGATATACAGTACAGTCGCTCCTCTTGCACATTTCTTACAAATATCAGGTCCTCGCAACTTTGATAGAGCACCAGTGGTTATCACACCAGTACGCACTTCAGGTGAGTAAAGAAGACAAGTAAGGAAGACAGGTTATTCTGAGTAAAAGCTTTATTGCTTGTCAAGGTGTGGGCGAGGCTAGGCGGGGAACTGCTCCAGGTACTGCTGCACTGCGCTATGGCCACGACTCTTGGCATAGGAGAGGGCATTGCTGCCGCCCTTGTTTGTTAGCGTGGTGTCAGCGCCAGCCTGCACCAGTAGCTTCACTATCTCGAGGTGACCATAGTTCGCCGCCAATATGAGCGGTGTTTGGCTGTAGATGTCCCTCACATTCACGTCGGCCCCGCGCGACACCAGCATCTTCGTGAGCTGGTAGTGTCCGNCGCCGTTCACCGCGCCAATCAGAAGCGTGTAGTTGTCTTTGTCAGGCAAGTCGACAGGCATGCCGGCGCACAGTAGTAGCGTGACAAGCTGCGTGTAGCCATAGTAGCCGATATAATATAGCTTTTCCATAGCATTCTGAAGTATGTTCTTCAGCTCACCGTACGCCTCGCTGCTGTGGTCCATCTCAGCATCCAGGCCCCTCTCCAACGTCTGCCAATCTCTGGAGCCACTGTACTGTAGCACCTGCGAACACGCGCCAGTTGTGATGCGGCTGTCATGACAGTCGCCATGGCAGACCGGACTCGATTCCCGGGGGAAATGGGGCAGAAATTTCCCCGGGGAACTAGGTCACTCCTTTAGCTCATCATTTCGTCGCAATTCCATCCTCACTTCATCTCGTTCTCATCGACACTTATGATATCAGCTGTTTAGAGCCTCCCAAATATGTCTCACATACTCGTGCCTCCACCATACGAACAGCAACATTCATCCTATCACACGGCTACACTATCTGATAAGAAATATCCGGACATCCCTCTGTAAAAGTCAATTGTCGCCCAACTGTCATTATGATCACCGTTACCGCTATAAAGGGAGGCAGAGGGCTCGATGTTGGTCAGTACCACGCGATAGCAGCAGAATGAGCGGAACAAGGTAGCTCAGTGACTTTAAGAGTGGTGCAGTTATTGGTTGCCACATCAGTAAGCAATATTGTCACCCGGAGGGGGAGAGCGTCGGACTGGATGGGATCGAATAATTGTGGAGACCAACTGTTCTTTCTACAGATATCGATAAAATATATGAAACAATCATAATTAATTAACTAATTTTTTGTGGCAGGGCGAGTTAAATACGTGTTGATTGGTTCATAGCCCAATTAAATACCCCTGTAATAATATTAACAATATCAATCCAGTTTGTTTTCATATCGGAAAACGTATCTGTAATAGATAATTATTGACATACAAGTATCAAAATAATCAAAAGAGGGAAGACAGTCACCGCCGAGGATTCAACATAATTAGACTCAAAATAATATAAATAATCGACAAGTAGCCTTGCAGTACCTAAAAAGGTTTAAACAATAAATATTGGAACCATTCCCTAGAGATCCATTTAGTCTAGACTACATTTCAAAACCGGAGTCAGAATAAAATTAAGTTAGTTGTGCTACATGGTTGTGTAAGGGACACAACTGAACTCGAAAGAATACCACTTTTGACTACTGGTTGTGCTGGCCCCAGAACGTCTACCAATTAACTCCACCTACATTATAGAAAGGTATAAGTTACTTACCTACGTGGTGTTATTCCGCCGTGTGTCTTAAGCCTAGGTTTTTTGCCGCCACCTTCTCAATAGAAGAGTAAAGACAAAAGAGCAAGAAGTAAGAGAGACCAAGATCACCCGCAGTTAAGTATTTATAAACTTGCGCACACCTGCCACGGGAATAGAAAGAGCTTTCACAAAAATTTTCCAGATCATTCTTCTGCTGATCTTTTGCAGAAAATTCGAAACAAATATAGAACAACGCACGTGGGAGTGAGACAGAAAACTCGCTCACCAGCACGCTTCAAACACAAGTGTTCAAATGCGTCACTCAGCAAATATCACAGGCCGTCTGTGACACATTCTACCCGCGGCAAAGACAATACCCGCGGCAATTAGCGCGAAGAGCACTGCTGACGGCATTCACTAGAAGAAAAACAGATCGTTTTTAAAGATTGCGTCCAGTTGCTGAGCTAAAGAGTGTATTCTCTACCCATGTCAATAGAGCCTGACAAAAGAATTACCTAAAATTTAGGTTACACTGGCGAAGTTAAATTTAAGTTGTGCAGCAGTATAAAATAACATAAATACATTTTAATCTCAAATTAATTTTGTATCAATACGTCAGGGACTTTAAGCTCTTCCGATGTTGCCCAAATCGACTGACAGAGAGTGATTGTCAATTGGAAAAGGGAAGTAAAACCGCAACAAAACCGAGGCTGTGTAGTCTACGAGTGTTGGCCGACAGAGATCGTCAAGCATTAAAGAAAGTGGTAGAGGAACATCGCATGGCATCATGTGATGCCATCACCCATACATCCACAGTGTCACTTAACGTGCAGCTAACACCAAGTCTGAGCACTGAGAGGTACGAAGACTGCGGTCCATAGATCAGCAACTGCCTGTAAACTGTTCACTTCGCCTGTGAACATGGTGGTGTACAGAGCACCACCACTGGAAAGTGAATGACTGGAGACGCATGAGTAGTGATATATCACACTTTACCATGTGGCAGTCTGATGGGAGGGTTTGAGTGTGGCGAGTGCCAGGTGAATGGTAAATACTGGAATGTATAGTGCCCAGAGTGAAATTCTATGGAGGTGGGGTGACTATGTGTGTGTGTTTCCATGGAAGGGTCTTGGTTCTCTTGTAATACTACCGAGCAAGTTAAATTCGGAAGGCTGTAAGTACATTTTTAGTAGCTACATGTTCCTTTACTACATCTCTCTCACATTCTCTACGCAGGGTTGGAAATGTAATATTATCCCTATTAATACCCGCTACTGGGCAGTATATCTGAGGGATATTTTTATATGATATTACCGCATGGATGTCCAGATACTTTTGTTTAAATAGTGTATTGTAGCATAACATGTAGAAAAATAATGTACTATTCATGGACTCTACATCTTACTTATTTAATAGTAATTGTACTTCATAAGACTTACTTAACTAAAATAAAGCAAAATATATTGTTTAAAATATATCGAAAAATAATTCTTCCACTACAAATAGAGGTTTTCAATACTTTATCTGATCAAAAGTCTGTACATGAACGTTTTAAACAGGACTTAGCTGACATTCGTCACACGAATTATTTACTTGAGTTACAGACATTGAAATCACCTAGAAAGTTATAAATTTCATTGAGTAGTCTGTCCATGTTATAGTGAACACTTTTGAGTTCCTANCATTGAAATCACCTAGAAAGTTATAAATTTCATTGAGTAGTCTGTCCATGTTATAGTGAACACTTTTGAGTTCCTAGTTACCTTTCCCCGGCCAGCCAATTTTTAACATTCCGCCAACTTTTCTTTACTAAATATTGCCATTTTAGTTATATGAACAGTGTATATATATCACCAGACTCGAAAATATTATTTTGTGGGTGACTTCTTCATAATTCATTCGTTACAATCACACAGCCGATTTATACATAATCCAAANGAAAATATTATTTTGTGGGTGACTTCTTCATAATTCATTCGTTACAATCACACAGCCGATTTATACATAATCCAAAATTTCTTTGCCCATCTATTTATTAGTCAATAAACACGAATATGCACTATCGTTTGTGAAAAAAGTAACACCCAAAAAGAATGGCCGGAATGAACCCAAACTTCAAGGACATGTAGAACAGTGCACCAGCAATAAGTGATAACGATTGCAGAGAGATGGCGTACACATAGACCCAGCAACGCCCTCTCTTGTGTGACCGGAAAGGTCCGTGTTACGCCAAGCTCAGTCAGAGAAGAGCCGTCAAGCGAAGTGAAAGCTAGTGCCAGTATGCCTCGTGGACGTAAAAGGGTGTCATATAAGCACGTCAGTGAGATCGAACGAGGCAGAATGGTCGGTCTCCGGGAAACGGGTTTGTCACACTGTGACATATCAGCTCGTACAGGACATACTGCTACGACAGTGATGCTTGTGTGGAACCAGTGGATAGAAGAGGGTCGTACGCAGCGACGAGTGGGTATTGAACCACGCAATGTGACCACAGCACGGGATAACCGCCATCTTGGCCGCATGGCCGTAATGGATCGCACAGCCTCGTCCACAGTGTTGGCTCTACACTGGAGCACTGCCACGGGTGTGGACCTGTCTGCATCGATGGTTAGACGCCGCCTGCTGCGGGTTGGACTGGTGGCACGCACGCCATTGCATCGACTTCCATTGTCCACAAACCACATGCACCTCAGACTGCAATAGGCGCGTGCCAAGTGTAAAGGTTTGGGGCGCCATTGGATACAACATGCGATATCGACTCAAATGTATTGATGACAATCTAAACAGTAACCTCTACATCAGGGAGGTTTTAAAGCCCAAGGTTCCGCCCATCATTCAGGCGACTCTACNGACAATCTAAACAGTAACCTCTACATCAGGGAGGTTTTAAAGCCCAAGGTTCCGCCCATCATTCAGGCGACTCTACATGTTATATTTCAGCAGGACAATGCCCGGTCACATGTGGCGAGGAATGTGCAAGCCTTCTTCAATTAACGACGGGTACCACTGCTTCCCTGGCCAGCACGTTCGCCTGTCATGTCGCCCATCGAACANTATGTTATATTTCAGCAGGACAATGCCCGGTCACATGTGGCGAGAAATGTGCAAGCCTTCTTCAATTAACGACGGGTACCACTGCTTCCCTGGCCAGCACGTTCGCTTGTCATGTCGCCCATCGAACATGTTCGTCACAGAACTCCAGCAACCACTGTTGATGCTTTGTGGACTCGCATACATACCACGTGGAGGGAGATTCTGCAGGATCATATCCAGGCCCCCTTAGATTCCATGCCCCGATGTTCGGAGGCTCTGATTACCGCACGTGGGGGCTTCACTCCATACTGAATTCTCGAGGTCAGAGATCATGTAAACTACTATAATTGTAAAACATTTTTTTATTTTCGTGTACCTAATATGTGATATAAAGATGATTTCAAACACATCTATCCTTCTTGGTGTTTCATTTTTCACAAACGTTAGAGTATTTCAATTTCATATTTTGTAAAGATACGGAAAAAAGAGAACATTTCCCACTTTATCGTTAGCAGTGTGGTATATTTCTTATCAATAAAGAAAAACTATTTAGGGCCACAATTTACATAGTATATGATTGCAAGAGTCGCCCATATTGGTACCGATCCATAAATTGTATCCTATCAATTACTGGCGAGTATTTGAAATTAAATTGTATCTGTTTGCAGTAGTACGAACTGATAACACAGAATTTTTTTTGTATTTTAGCTTTTGGCAATAAAAGATTTTCCTCATGCTTATTCTTATATTTGTTCCTTTAATAGAAAATGTATACATAAGTTTGGATATTTTTGTTGTGTGTACATCTTTATAAACAGCGTACATTTAACTGTTCTGTCAATATGCAATGTCTGAAATATGTAACCACTATGTGAATGAAATCGTCAAATTAAGAGTGTCCTAATTTGGTTTGCTTCTTGTTGCTTGAGCCAAGTTCGGAGTACACGTAGCATGCCCAACGGTNAATTAAGAGTGTCCTAATTTGGTTTGCTTCTTGTTGCTTGAGCCAAGTTCGGAGTACACGTAGCATGCCCAACGGTGCATTCCACAATCCTTTGCCCAGCTGGGTGAGTTTGAGAGAGGCAGCATTGTCGGCCTGCGAGAGGCATGTTGGCANGCATTCCACAATCCTTTGCCCAGCTGGGTGAGTTTGAGAGAGGCAGCATTGTCGGCCTGCGAGAGGCATGTTGGCGCATTGCTCCCCACTCGAACCGTTCTTTATACTGTGAGTCGGTATTGGAAGCAGTGGGAACAGTAGAGTACACACTTCCGTCGAGAATGTTTGAGTCGACCAACAGACCCCAGCAGAGAGGATCAATCCTTCGTACGTCAAGATCTATGCACTCCACACGCGTCGCTGCGCAACATCCACGGACATTTTACGACAGTGGGGATACGCCGGTGTCTACTAATACCATATCCAGGCTGATTGCAGAGCGGAATTTGTCGTCGCGGCGTCCCTTACAACGTCTGCTATCACGACCCGAGCATCGCCTAGCTCGTGTGACCTTCTTCCAGGAAAGAGCAGCATAGCTGCTTGCGGATTGGCAACGAGTCGTGTTCAGCGACGAATAACGACACTGTCCGGATACAGACCATCGAAATCAAGTCTGGAAATATCCTTGCCAATGCCGCGGTACACATTTCAATGTATAGCGGCACGAGAGGTATCATGGTGTGCGGTGCCATTTCCTATGATCCCTACACCCCACTGGTGGTGATTGACGAAACCTTGTCGTCACGGCGACAGGTTCCGGAAATACTGTGACCATATGCGCTCCCCTTCCTGGTGCATCTTGACAACCCCATTTTCCAGCAGCATAATGCCCGGCCTCACACAGCACGATTATCTCTTCCAAAGCCGTCAAGGTCCCTAGACCTCTCACTCATCGAGAACGTTTGGGAACAAACTGGAATGCAACATCGGCCAGCGGCAACAATGGCATATTTGGAAGATAAGTTGCTTCAACTGTGGCAGGATCTTCCTCAGAAGGACATCCTACGTCTGTATGCCTCCATTCCAGACCTCTTCGCCACCTCTCCCGATGCTATGGGTAGTCCAACACCATACTAAGTGCATCCTTCAAGTGTTGGTCCCTTGAAATGCATTTTTGGTGTGGTAAAATATTTTGATTTTTCTGTATACACACTAATATGTGCTGTGCCAGTATCCACTTATGTGATGGCACCTTCAGGGTAATCCATTTTGTTTATTTTCATATTTTCATAAATTTATTTCTGGTATTCTTAATTCTGATTTTGATGTCTGCTACATTGGTATACGCTCAAAAATAAATTATTGCTAATGAATCTATATTAAAACTGAAAAAAAAACTTTTGTACAAATAATTTGTCATTTCTAAAACTGGTCAAATAAGCTCCTATAATATATCTTCAGTTTGATATAAAATATAAATCAGACCACAAAATAAGTGATATTTTAAGTATAAAGTGGAATTTTAAACGCTACCTGAAATAAAGAATTATTTTACATTTGAATACAAAAAGGTAATGTAGCAGAAAATTGCAACGAACGCTTACGCAAATATTATATTTCTAATTTTTTTTTGCATGTCTAGATTATTGACATACTAATTATTAAAACCAACATCTTAAATTTGGTATCTTTTAACATTTGTGAAGACAAAAAATTTTAATTCGTTATTCTTATATGAATTTTGTGTTGAGACGGTGATATCTCAGCAAACTCGAACCCAAGATTATACGAAAGTTTACTCTGTGTATCTTCATGAGGAGAGATAGTCCAGCTTTATGNCTTTAAGTACGATGGTCATCATATCGATATGGGTTGAATAACATGCTGAGTGTGCACACACTAAGTGCACATTTTACTGCGTCCACATTGCTCCAAAGAAGCTCCAGGTAGAGACTAGCCCAGTCAAGTACACACTATGCTCAACATCCCAAGAGACGAATCCCTGCCAAATAACAATCTCCCTCAACACTTGGCGAGCAGCCAGCAATAAACCAAGACTGATGTTCTCGACCTTGGCTCTGTTGATATTCGTATCTCATGAAGCCCAGTTTGCGTCCCCTTGAACCTTACCCTGGTGTTCTGACAGGTGACCCTGAGTCAAATTGCATAACTAAGTAAGTGCACGTATCAAGCCTGGTTGTCCTCAGAGCTTGTCTGTTCCTTATGATTCCTATAAAACTTCGCAGCAGCTCCTAAACGAAAATAAATATAACCGTTCCCAACATGTTCATCGTTGAATTAAACTATAGATTATTGACTGTCCCTCCTTGGTGTATACATGTGGGTGTTCTCATGGGACATTTCTTTGCTGCGCCTTATTCTGGCGAGTCTTTAAAGCTCATATGCACCAACGCACTTTAGTGTGCGTATTTATTGCATCATGCGAGTTCCAATGTGATGGCTTTCACCTAACCTAAATCAAACATAACTAACCTAACTTAATGTAATGTAACCTGACCACACCTAACCTTACACGACGTAAACTCGCCTGATCTTAACTTACATGTATGCTAACCCAAATTAATCAAGATCCACATAACTCATCTTAATATAACATAATATAAACCATGCAATCAGAACAATAGCTAACTTGACCGAGCCGAACAAACCTCTGATACATTCCTTTACCTAACATTCTGGTATTTGTAACGAAACTAATTTAACCTTACGTAACATGACACAACTTAATACATCCTAACTGAAGCTAACATAACCTCAACTAATGAAAAAATATTAGTTATTAAAACAATACATTTACTTTTATAGTGAAACTTATTTCCACTGCCATGTATATTCCCACGGTATGAGTTTGCCCTAAACCTTGCCTAGTTTGTTCAAAGTGTATGCTGTAACACATTATTATCTCCCAAGGCAGTCGAATGCTTGTCAGGAGTAAGTCCCTTCTTAAATATACTTAATTATGTTAAGATTCGATAAAACTTTTTTCATTATATTAAATATAATTTAAGAAAATTGGAAATGTACTGTCTCTTAAAAAATTATGTAAAATAAAATTTATCTTAACTGGAACATATGTGTAAAATAGGTTCAATTTTAACCCAACCTTGTCGTTTGAGATGCTGTATGGTAATTTAGCGAACCGTTTATCTACCTAGATATTTTATACATTGTTTTTGACGAAAATATATGCAGCTAACAACACATTTTATCTCTGTGTTACAAATTAATACAAATTGCCATAACGTATCGCAGCAGTGTGTAATTTAGTTGTCAACAATCCCATAATCTTATACTGGAAACTTCTGTTTACTCTTTAATAATATGTTTAAATTTTTTGCATATCCTTACAATAAGCCCTTCATTAGTACTATATTATTAGTGTATCAACAAAACAATATGTATTATTTTCTGCGGCGGTGGTGTGTTATCTGAATTGAAATTACATTCATGAGTCCTCATGACTACTGCGTTATCAATCTACACTATTACAAAAGTTTTTTTTTATAGTATTTGTTTGTAAACATATGAATTTATCATTGGATGTCAGGATTTCATGTTATTTTGGCTTATAAGGTTCCAATGTCCATTCGAAGAATAAAACATTTCAAGCAATTTTTTTAATTTTCATTGTAACATTTTAATGTGAATGCATATTATGGCAGAATAATTGCAGTTTTAATATTTGTGTAAACATTTGTAGATTTGTGAAACACATAAACTTGTTAGGTTTAAAATTTTGGTTTTTACTCGGGAGCTATCTTTTTACCTAGTATAAGTAAGAGCTCAAGATTTCTAATGAAAAAATAATTGTAAGCATAATTAATGTTTCAAAAAAATTAGTATGAACTGTCCATGTTACTAATAGAACTGTAGCTCTTTGAAAGAACTCTATGATTCCAAATCGGTGTTGCGCTAAATGACGACATATGTAATTCTACATCAGTGAGTATCACCTTCGTTGGTTAGATATAGTGTAGCCTGTAGTAATTACTATTTATGACAATAACATATATCACTGCCTCACTACCATTATGCGAGTCCATAAAGCTAGGGTCATAGGTTATGTCATTTAACACGTAACATTACCAGGTTTTTAATCTTCTGCGGAGGTTGTTCCGCACNCATTTAACACGCAACATTACCAGGTTTTTAATCTTCTGCGGAGGTTGTTCCGCACACCCAGGCACATCATTCTTCTTACTCTCCAGCTAAAAGCACACAGTGAAACATATAAAATACACCACGCAATTTGCACTTTTCTGTTTAAACTACGTTCAATGTCTAATCAAAAAATGGGAAACATATCAGTTATAAGTTGCACTGACATCTAACTTTTTTAATCTAAAGTATGACAAATCTCTAAAATAATTGTGATAAATTATTNTATAAGTTGCACTGACATCTAACTTTTTTAATCTAAAGTATGACAAATCTCTAAAATAATTGTGATAAATTATTTATAATAAAGCATATACATTACGCAATACATAGGAATATATAATTAGCCTAACTTATTTTACTATTATTCCTGGAAATTTTCATCGTGTATTATTACTAATATGATTTTCAATATTTAGTATATGCAAGCAGCAACTTAAAAACTATATTAGTGAACAAATGCTATGAAAAAAATTGTATTGTTACAAACATGTCTTAACTCACGTAATGTGTCCCAGCTTTATTAAAAAGTTTAAAATATCTTAAAGTGACCAAAGTTATTTACTAAAATAAAATATTGCTTTATAATTTTGTGTTAAGGTACCATGTAAACCCACAATGAAAATAAAAAGAAGTGAGAAATTAACCTTCAAACTTAGAACTAAGAGATTAGTGGACATTTTAATTTTANCACAATGAAAATAAAAAGAAGTGAGAAATTAACCTTCAAACTTAGAACTAAGAGATTAGTGGACATTTTAATTTTAGTCTATATAATTTGTCGAATTTCATAGTNATTAACCTTCAAACTTAGAACTAAGAGATTAGTGGACATTTTAATTTTCGTCTATATAATTTGTCGAATTTCATACTGGTACACACTTAAATTATTTGGCTCCTATTCAAAGTTATATTTAATGTCACCAAGGGATGGCATAAGTGAATTTATCGGCAAATTATTAATGTGGTTCGTATAAAAATGAAAATTTTATTATAATATTTAAAATTAAAAAAAGCAATTTGTAATGGCCTAATTGTGTGCGCACAAAAGCTAACCAAAATTTTAGCCAAATCAAAAAAACTGCGATTCGTTTACTTTTCGAAATTTGTTCGAATTTAATTTTAATGCCAAAATCGTTGTAATAAGACTATGTAAAATATGTGGCACAAGATGTCTCCAAAATTTTGCGTTTTAACTGAATTGTTGTTTATGTTATACCAGCTGTGCCCGCGGCTCCTTTCATGTGAACTACAGAATTATTGTTTATGTTTTTTTGTAAATAAAGTTGAATTTTACTTAGTATTAATTATGAGATAGATAATCATTAGATATATATTTTAATTTAAATCATATTTTTATTTTCCATTTTAATATTTTGAATGAAGTCATATGTTTGAGAAATTTATTGGTAAAAACGATTTTTAATATTTCCCTGTTATAGATAGATATATGCTACCGCAGAATTTTTTTAAGATATTTTTATTTTACACAATTTTTTACTACATGATATTGTTCCACTTTTTACGGTTTAGACAGCGTATTGCAAGAGAGCTCGCTTGCGGCAAACTATTTACCGACTTGATTCACTATTTTCGTCACTGCTTATTCCTTATATTACTTTTCGTATCAAAAAATACAAAACCTGGCCAGAGAACATAGCTATGAATATATANTTGCAAGAGAGCTCGCTTGCGGCAAACTATTTACCGACTTGATTCACTATTTTCGTCACTGCTTATTCCTTATATTGCTTTTCGTAACAAAAAATACAAAACCTGGCCAGAGAACATAGCTATGAATATAAAAAAAACACGTAAATCGGATTGGTGGTTCTCGAGTAATAAGCCCACTAACAGACAGACAGAGAAACGATGAGTTTTATATTATGTAAAGAATAAAATTACTTTATTATGAAAAAATCTAGAAAAATAATTGTTAGTTTAAGTACCGAAATATGTGATACTACTGCGGAACCAAAAATTAATAAAAGAAGGTTTTCAAAACATGCATTAGCAAGGCGTATTATACGGGAACCTCACCCGACTCCCAGCTTTCCAGTTCAGTGTTGAGTGAAGCTAAGATGCATAACGCAATGTTCACGCATATGGAGCATTAAAGAATACAGAGGAGAAACAGTTGATAATTCCAAGAAATGCAAGCGCACACACCAGCAAAATGGCGTCACAGTCAAGTAACATTTCCGAATGCTTTCCACCAATCAGCGCCTGGTAACTTACTTCTTAGTCAGCAGTCTAGCCAATAGGTGACCTATCACAGCATGCAGTAACCAATCACACGTTTCCGGAGCCTCGTGCAGACAATCAGCGAGATGCTACGCCCACACAAAAGCAATCGCCACATAGTTTAGCCTCTGTGTACTTCTCTACTCTGTGGCACAGACACACGTCTGTTACTGCCACGACCACACCTTGCCTCTAGCCCGTCAGTCAAGATGAGGAATGATAATTAATTTTGACAATATTTAAAAAATGTATAAATTATGAAACCATAATTTAACACTGGCGTGAATTTTAATACATTAAGTTATAAATAGGTTGGCTGCTAACAAGAACAACGGGGAAAAGCCAGGGAATTTTTAGGCACCAGGGAAATCATAGAAATCTCAAGGAATTAAATAAATTAACAAATGAGAGATTTAGATGTCCAAACAAATCGAGGGTGTTACATCGGGTCGCATAGCAATGGATGATATTTTATTCAGACGTGTAATTGTGCGTCAGTGCACACATCTCCTGTGATTCTCCTACACTGAAGTTAGGTTAAGTTTGGTTAGTTCTGCTTGCATTTACTGTGGTTATCCGTCCAGGTTTAATTACTATAATTTAACTGTTAGTCATTGTACTTGTCGTGGCCCACAATAGCTGTCACACATTTCCTGTGATTCACCTGTTGGGAAGTAATGCTATGTCTTCTTGACTGTTCTAAAATTAGGTTGCCGATTTTATATATATTTTTTATAAATTTTACGTGTTTTACCCCACAATGTTAGGAATTGGGCAGCTGTTGTGATATGCTTTTTCAAAGGTTTCTGCATATTTTCTTTTCGAGTTAAATGTTNCCGTCCAGATTTAATTACTATAATTTAACTGTTAGTCATTGTACTTGTCGTGGCCCACAATAGCTGTCACACATTCCCTGTGATTCACCTGTTGGGAAGTAATGCTATGTCTTCTTGACTGTTCTAAAATTAGGTTGCCGATTTTATATATATTTTTTATAAATTTTACGTGTTTTACCCCACAATTTCTCTGATCTTCAGAGCCCTCTCTACTATCACGATGCATAGTATTTACAGAGAACGGACATTCGTGCAAGTGCGGCTCGATGCCTAAAATTATTACTAAAATATCACTAGCCTCAATAAGAAATAAGCAAAAACAAAAAAAAACTGGCAAAATTAATAAACGTCTTATTCCTCAAAGTTTGAAGGTTTTTACTGTCCTGGTTGTTTACCCACCACACAAAGCCAACATTAGCATTTAATTTCTCCGCTCGCACAGTTTCGGTGGGTCTAGAAACTGTACGAGTCGCAATACGACTGCATGAGATTGTTAACAGACCGGGCAATATATGTTGACTGTCGCATTCAGTTATGTAAAATCAATCAAATCATCATATTCCTAATATTTCTCCCTCTCATTTAATGAAAGGGAGAAATATTTGGAATATATCACACCCTACACCAAATCACTGTTCAATGGTTAAGTAACACAACGAACGTTTACATTTATTGAATTACCCCATCCGNTAACAAATCACTGTTACATGGTTAAGTAACACAACGCACGTTTACATTCATTGAATTACCCCATCCGTACAGAATTTCCAACCAAAGTTTTGTTGAATGTAGTGAGGATTATGCTGTCTTAACTAGTACCAAATCTCATCACCAGATGTCAGTCACTTTGCGTAAATATGCGAATTGCCAATTAAAACCATAGGCAAGATGCATATTTTTTGCTGGCACTTGGTTTTCAATCATTTGTGTGTTAGAAATATATTTACAAAGTACCATTATTTAAAAATTTGTTTTGAAAAAGTTATGTTTAAATGAATGTTTCACGTTTGAAACGCCCGCCAAAACGCGCATGCTCATTCCGTGACGTCACAAGTCAGATACAACCTTATCCGCCGCGTTTATTTACTTCAGCGGTGATGCGTATTTGGTTAAATAGAAATTGTTTGAAGTGATGGAAAGAGAAAATAAAGAGTCAAGTATACCAAAATCATCGAAATGGTTTATTGTATCGCATTGTACTAGTACATCTCGCAAAACACCTGATATAATATTTTTTAATTACAAAAAAAAAGGAAACATACAGGAAGACGTGGTTTAACGCAGTTTGGCGAGACATTGAAGATGTTTAGCCAAACTCAGTTCTTTTTGTTTGTGAAGACCATTTTTCCATACGTAATTATATTTAAGGTGTTTGTGTTTTCCCTATGTAGGTAGTTTTAACACTGGACTATTCTATGTCGACTATTTACATCTGACCTAACCTTAATTACAGTACTATGGTATTGTTTAATACACACCACAACGCGTTCAGAAATTCATATGTGATGTAGACGTGAGCATAAAAAAATATGTTAACGTATTTTATAAATATAATAAATATGTTTACAAAAACATTTGCCACATAATGTAAATTTTTCATTTTGTAAGTAAGGACTAACAGACGGAATTTTGTATATGTATGTTTTTAATAATTTAATATAACTTCTAATATTTGTTTCAAGAGCACAGTTATAATTTTTAAGCTGTATTCACATTGTACGCCTATATAAAAACATGTCACGATGTTAAGCCATGTTAATTAAAGATTCAATTATTTGATTGGGCTCAGAGTCCCTCTTGCAAGAAGTTTGGTTTATTTTTACGGTGTTTTGCAAACATAGCAATTTATTAATAAATTTAAGTTGTTTTGATTTGTCTCTTTTCATCTTTCATTAGCCTAACAATTTAAGTTAAATAGCAACTTAATTTTTACTTTCAATGCACTAAAATGCATTTTTTTAGAAATATTTATCCAGGATGATCTTACTTGCATATTTTCCCTTCTCCTTTTATCCAAGTTACTAAGATGGACATTACAAAAAAATTACGAGTCTAGATCTACAGAATTGTTACTAAATAGGTCTTCATATTTTAGATAAGTAAGCTGTGTTACTTTTATAACATTTTTCGTTAAAGTAAACGGAAATAAAACAGTTTTTGAGGAGTAAAACAAATTTTTAAGCTTTAATTACAGATTTCCTTCGCTATATTTAATCTCATCCCAGGTATTTAGTGTTTCTCAAACTATCGTATCTATATTTTTTGCTTATGTGCACAGTTCCGACGCACGCTAGGTAAACTGCTCACAGTGAACTTGAAGTTATCATTGAACAAAACAATTGGAGAATTTAAGCGAGTCCCGAATAGATTGCCTGAAGGAGCCAACAATGGAGCTGGGTAATTTGCAGGGAGCCCAAAATGGAGCAACTCGTCTGAAGGTTCCATTAAACAATAGAGCTAGGAAATTCAAAGGGGTCCTTTGGTAATAGGGTCATTCCACATCAGTTCTACCAGGCCAAGACACCCAAGTTCCGAGATTTTTTTAAAACTTTGTATAGGGTCATTACATGTCAATTCAACAAAAAAAAATTATTTTGACATCCACATTTTCAGATCTTATTATAACTTTTTCCAGTCAAGCTGTTCATGAATGTGAGTTAATTCCCAAATTTTTTTGGTCTGGCCCATATAGTTATAGTTTTTACTTTTTTCAAACTTTAAGTGAATTGCAATGTCTCATTGTTTACAAGGTATTCTTTGCAAACTGCATTCTATTACAAAATGTATCACGTCTTGCTTACAAAGCATGCAATCTCTCTGAAATTTTGCAATCTTTTTGTCTACAGTATGTGAATTCTAGAAAAAAATTACTTCCATACAAGGCAATGACAAGTCATAAATGTTTCGTAAAATATATTTTGATTAATTTTTGTGCAAAAAAAGTCTTTCAAAAAATTTAATTACAGCAGCAAGGAATAGGTTTGAGCATTATATATATATATATATATATAAAGCCACGAGGTGGTAATAATAATAATATAATATCAAAATTCAATTTATGGCATTTCCATTTCTTTAGTTAAAAAATTATCTTCCTCTTTAGAATTTTTATTCAATTCCTGCTAAAAGACTACTGCTTAAATGGTTAATTTCCACTTTATGTAGTTAAACTAATATTAAAATAAGTCCAATATAACAAAAAAGTGTGTGGTTTAAAAGTGTACTTAACAATAGTAACTTATTTCAATCTTTGAAAAAAAAAAATTATTTGTTCGGTGTTTGAAAGGTAAATAGTGACTTGAGAATCCTATTTGATCTTTGTGAAACTGAATACACAGCAAAGTTAATAAACAGCATACAGATACAGTACATGAGAAAATACATTCCTTATAAGCTAAGTACAGTTTTCATTTGTAAAGTAAACAAACTTAAATTTTCTTTTCGTTGCATAATGTCCATAAGTGCCACTTCTTCCTCTACGGATCTCGTGCTGTTCTTTGAGAAGTAGGTTCTTCCAGATGAAGTTTGTGGACTACATACTACAGCAAGAACATAAGGAAGTTGTACTGCACAAGAATCTTCATGTGACGGCCAATAGAATGATTAAGAAGGTCCATCACCTTCATCTTTGATCACTGTTGCCACAATTTTAAAATACCACAATTGATCATATTTGCATGCAACATAACATCCAGAGNCAAATTTTTAAGTTGTAAGTGAGAGCTGAATTTTTGTCGACACTGATTGTTCTAGCTTTAATAGTGCCAGCCAAATGAAGGTGCTTGAAGTTATGGATGTTTCTAGTACCGGTTAGAGTCTGTCCATTTCTGAACCACTTTTTAAGTGCAAAGTGTTTTAAATCTATTGTCTCTTTATCAACAAAGTGGAAGCGGACTTTTTTGGTATTTGTTTTATAAAATGTTAGGAATTGGGCAGCTGTTGTGATATGCTTTTTCAAAGGTTTCTGCATATTTTCTTTTCGAGTTAAATGTTTAGCTGTTCCACCAATTCTATCGTATTCTGATTTATTAGGGCTTGTTGCAAAAAAAGACCACTGTGCCTTAATTTGGAAACTTTCTTCGTGTAGACACAGGTTGATGAAACTGTACTTGTTAGCCTATATTCTGAAGGAAAGAAAGGCTTATGAGATCACTTTCTTTGCCTGTGTGTTTGTGTATGAGTGTGTTTGATGTGTTCAATGTGTGTGCATGTGTACCCCTTTACATTTTTTAACGCTTCAACTAAATTTCACAAAAGTTGGTACACATATAATTCTTAGTAAGGACACCTGACTTTTATACTTTTCAACCACGCCGGGTGCTTACTTTCCAAATGGCAGCAATTTTATCATTATTTGATTATATGTCATATCTTGGGAACCATTCAAATCAATTTATTCCAAATTTTGTATGCTGTCAGACCTTTGTGGTAGCATTAATTTTTGAGATGGATATTGTTGTTTGTCCTCCATTTTGGAAAATAGCACCATTTATAAAACTCATATTTTACATTGTATTTTGAAAATTATTCAACTAACTCTCACCCAATTTTGCATGTATGTAATGCTATAGTAGGCCATGTAAACAAAAAAAGGTAAAAAATTATTAGTTACTTATTTATTTTTAAATTGGGGGCCGTACAAATGTGTTAAGTTTATTTATTATATATGCCATACCATTTTACCAGTTTCGACCAAATTTTGTATTCTGAACGTATATAATAAAAGAATCATATATACCAAATAATAGCCACCTATGTCAGCCAATTTAGAAGATAGCGCCAAGCAAATAAAATAAAGTTTTTTATGCTGTATCTCGGGAAAGAATTGACAGATTTCTTCCAAAGTTGGCAAACACATAGTACTGCAGCAGGTGGTGTAAACAGGTATGCTTTTAGTAGGTCAGGCACTTATTTTTAAATAGTGGCTATGTAAATATTTTAGCTCAGTATATTTTATCAACGAAACAATTCAATTTTAAGTTTCTATGTTGGCAGTGCCAATTACAACCATCAAACATGTCCATGCAGAGACTCATTCCTCTGCCATTTTGAATGATAGCCCCACAAACCAAAAATTTAGTTTTTATCTCATTTCTCAGGAAACAATCAACCCATTCTTACAAAATTTGGCAATGACTATGTACTGTTATAGGCCGTAATAATAAATGTATTTTTTTTTAAGTATGGCACACTTATTTTTAGAGTGGTGGCTATAAAATCATTTTAGTTTTGTGGGCGATATCTACGAAACTATCTAATCTAGTTTAACTTATCTTTGTATATTGGCAGAACACAATCATCGAAATTGGTACTACATTACTTTTCTGTCTTCCGTTTATGAAGATCGCCACATAAAAATTATGGAGGTTTTATGCCAGGTCTCGAGGAGCAATCAACCGATTCCCACCAAATGTTACACTGTAAAATTTTAAATAAATTTGTACCAAATTATGCACACCATAAATGCTACAGAAGGCCATGTAATCTTTACGGATTTAAATGGGTCAGATAACAATGTTCAAAATGGCAGCTTCATAAATAATTTAGGTAAGTTTGACATATTAAACCATTTAACCAAATTCAACCAAAATCTGTGTGGTATACATTAGATACATTGTACCTGGAGCCTCTTTTTCTAGCAATTTTGTATGATAGCACCAAATAAGCAAATAAAGCTTTTTATGTCGTATTTTAAGGGCCAAACTGTTTTCCATCAAATTCTTCACACAAGTAGCACTACGGTAGGCCATATAAAATTACATGTTTTATGTGTCTCAGTCACTTATTTTCAAAATTAAAGCCCCTGTAAATATTTTAGTTTAGTAAACCCTATCATTCGAAACATTACACTGATAATATCCGAGGCTGATGCTCCAAATCAACCTCCATAATACAGTGGATTGCACGTTAGCTTATGGTACGAGGTTCACCGGTACAAGTCCTGGGTAAGCATGTTTGTATTTGTAATTGTCTCACTACTGTTGCATGAGTTTGTGGTTTCATTGTCAAAGTTATTGCTTTCAAAGATATGTCAAGTCCTTCCTACAAACTCAGTTTTTAAAAAAAAATATTTAAAAATTAATTGCATGCATGTTGAGGAAAGTATGCCCATTAGGTATATCAGTATCTTCTTATTTTATTTCTTGGTATTATTTTACATACCTCTCGGCTAATATAAAAATTTATGTTATGCTCATACCTTTTCCTCGGTGCAATTATTCAGATTTTGGAAAGTCGGGTTTTTAGCACAAAAATGTATCAATATATATTTAACTGAATTTTTTATGACTTGACACTGCCTTGTATAGAAGTTCCATATCTATTTTATTTTAATCATCATACTTCAAACAATAAGACTAAGATTTCAGAGAGACTGCGTGCTCTGTAAGATGTGACAAGTTTTGTAATATAATGCAGTTTGCAAAGAAGTCCTCGAAAACAATGAAACATTGCAATTCACTGAAAGTTTGTAAAACTACTTTCACTCATCGTCATGGAGAGTTTAACTGTACAAAGTTGTATCAATATCTGAGAACTTGGGTGTCGTGGCCTGGTTGAACTGATGTGGAATGAACCAACAGTGATAGGCAGTAGTAGCTCACATTTCACAACTAAACACTTTCTTCTTGAGATTAGCAGCAGGGACAGCCAATAGTAGGACAAGTTTCATTTCACCCCATTTTCTCTGTTCCACACCTGCAGTCTTCGTGACCCCTTGTCATTTTAGTCTGTTTGAGGAGTTGTTGGCTTTTGGAGAAGTCTTGCAATAGTGCTATTTTAGCAATAATTATTTCACTTTTCTTTTAATTTTAACTTTCGATTTTGTTTGGAACTAACTGGGCTGATTATTGAAGACTTTNAACTTTTGTGCTTGATTTTATAGTATAATTATTTTATTTACGGTTTTGTGTGCCTATTTTGTGCTATTATTTTACGTACTAAGCACTTCTGAGTCATAGTTTTAAAAAAATGTTAATAGAAGGAACACATCTACAAGTGTTTTTTTTTTTATTTTAGTGTGATATATTTCAGAAAACGCACTAAGGCTGGCTAGAAAATGGCTGTCTGGAAATGTTTTCGAAAGGGATGTGCAGTGCTCTATTTGTAAATTTTTATGTAATGTATATCCCTATGTGGTATAATTTTATCTGTAAGACAGCTGCACTTTTAATTAAAATGATATATACAATAACAGAATGTGCTAATACTAAGAATGTCACACTTGATTCCTCGATACCCTCGAATCTTGAAGAAGCGAGTAATCGAGTATCGGAAGTCAAAGAATCGATGCAACAAAAATCAATTACTACAAATACATAACCTATCACCTCTCAAAATTGGTTTAAAATTACTTTATTTATGCCAGTGAATGAATCACTCTTGGATAATTATTTTTTGCGTGAAGATATGAGATCCGGAAATAATCTGAAAATAAAACTGTACTGGCCGTGTTTAAAGTTACCATTTAGTATATTAGTAATTAGTAGCTTCAATTCAGTCGCGATTTGGTAGTTTTATTTTTCGCAAGTTTTGTTTCACTCAAAAAAATAAGGATGTGCGGGATCCCGAACTTTGAGAACAATTTCTGGAATTCAAAACGATTTTCTTGTTGGGCGGGAAATAATTTTTTCCAGATATTTTTGGGAAAAATTTATGTTCACTTCTGTATGTGTTGTTCCAACTAAAATACAAGTCGGGTTTCGTGCGACAAGCTTTGTATCGACTCTTTACACATGCGATTATTATTTTATGAATCGAATATTGTCGAGAAAGTTTAGATTCTTCCGCTTATTCACAGATTTCAAACATCGTTTCATAAACCAAAAAAAATTTGGTAAGTCATATTTTATGTAACGTTAACACTAAAAATTTATTGCGAAAATTAACTAAAACTGGTTGAAAACTTGCCCTATTAGGAAGTTTCGGTGAACCGTGTGCACTGAATTATTCTTATTTGCCAGCGACGCCTATAAGTTGCAAGTATCGATTGCTGGTTGTCATGGAATGTGAGTTTCAATATACATAACCTAAACATTCATGTAAAAATAAGCTACTACACGATGAATGTTTAAATCACCTCCAAATGATTTACTANATACATAACCTAAACATTCATGTAAAAATAAGCTACTACACGATGAATGTTTAAATCACCTCCAAATGATTTACTATTTTACTGAAATATATCATGGTGTTATTTAATATGGGTTTTGTTAAAACGATTCGTAACAAGCCAGCAAATTGTCTTTGTTTTTTTTTTCGGAATTTGTTTGTATTTAATTGTGTGTTGTGCTCACTCGTCGCCTGTACGTTGAGAAACTCTAAACGAAGCTAATTTGCTATGTGAAAAAATATAATTAATTTACTTAGCTACTTTTTATTTCGTCANGTTGAGAAACTCTAAACGAAGCTAATTTGCTATGTGAAAAAATATAATTAATTTACTTAGCTACTTTTTATTTCGTCATCGATAGAGGAATTAGCTTTGTTAGTATACAGATTCAGTGGTTGTATTCATAACCTGCCCGGTGACACTTGGCTGTGATTGCAGTCGCACTACGTGATTCCGAGCGCGTGTGTACACAGACGTTAAAACTTCGACTGAAAGTTTATTTCTGTAAATTTGTGTCATTGTACACACATTTTACTATCAGAAATGCTATTCTTGCAAACTTCTTAATAATTTCATGTGTTGGTGAAGATTTTCATGTCAAGAGAGGTTTGGAAATATTTTCGAATTAACAATGTAGACAATTCTTTTGTTTATATATATATATATATATATATATATGTTTTCAATATTATCTCATATGCCTCTTTTGAACTTTTTGGAATTTCATATNTATATATATATATATATATATATATGTTTTCAATATTATCTCATATGCCTCTTTTGAACTTTTTGGAATTTCATATGAATATGCTCCCACTGTTCGTATTATATTATTTGTTAGTAATAGGCCTACTACTTATGTTGACCATAGTTTAATTAATTAAATTTCACATCCTCCTATAGAGTATTTAGTTCTGTAAAGTAATTGTCTGTGATTAAAAAAAATAAATTTTTGGAATTGAGAATCGAGAGTGCTATCGGCATCGAGATCGAGAATCTAAAAAAAGTGGAATCGTTACATCCCTAGCTAATATATAAATAAAATTTGTGTACTCCATTTATGAAGATCATCACATGAAATGTATGGAGAATTAATGCTTTATCTTGAGGACGAATGGAACAATTCCCATCAAGTATTACACTTCCTCAATGACAACAGGTGTGATGTTTCAGGAGCTGAACACATAATCATAATATTTATTTTTTAAACAGTTTCTGTTTGAACTGAAGACATTTGTTCTTTAATTTAGTACTTTACCGGCTGATTGTATTTTTATTTCTAAATTATTTAATTTTCCCTAGTAGGTTTCCTGAGTTTTCAACAAAGTGTTTGCAATGACATGTGTCTATACTTGTTTAATCAATCATCCCCCCTCCAAATTGCAAGACTAATTCAAGCAACACTTGATAACTAGAGATGGGTCAAATGTTCGAATTTTGAACTAAACCTGAACTTATGGTAATGTTCGGTTGGGTTCGCAATTAATTGCCATGTAAAATATTGGTACTAGTTCGGTTCGAAATATTTACACAAGTTCGTGTTTGGTTCTTAAATGCTCCAGAAACGAAAATCATTAAAGAACTTTGAAACTAACTTGCATCACCTCGAAGTGGTAGAATAATTACAAAAATGGGATGCAAAACAACAAAAATTACTGAATTAGTCATATTTGTTTCTTTTTTTTCGTAGCACTGATGACAGCATTGTATCTGAACTCTTGTGGTTTTTAAAACTATATGTTTTCCTTTTATAACTTATGATATATTTAATTTAAAGTGAAAGTTCCCAAAATAATTGAATTGCTTGGGTTTTTGAAAAATCACGTTTTCATTTAACATATTTTGTGTTGCTAATATGTGATTTTCACATACTTACAAATAGAAAAGAAAGGTACATTTCTCTGTGTTTTTATAAATTATTCATCAATCAAATCTATAAAAAACAATAGTAAATTATTTTGTACTTTTTATTCAAATTAGAAAATGTTTGGAAATTACATTTTTGAACTATTGGTGGTGGAACTGTTGTCGCTACTAGGCCACCTGAGTTATACAGGGTGGTGGCCAGTAGTTCATATAGTTAAATTTTATTGGTGCAGACTAAAGGCACCTGAGGTTGTAGCATTTGGGGTAAACAAATACTCGTACTTTCCGTTATTTTAACACAACAGGTTTTTATTGATCAGAAGGTCACATAGTTATTACACACACTGGCGATACTGAGCCCCCCTGCAAGGCGTTTGCCTGAAGGGTTGGTGGGCTGAATACTATGCGTCGGGGAAGGTTGTTGAAGGGAGACGTTTCTCTACTTATCTGTAACTAAGGATTTTGGTGAGTTGTCTTCGTTGGTAGCTGAGGCATGGTGAGTTGGGTGGCGCTCTCGTTCCGGCAGTTGATGCGGTCTGGTGAACTGGATGGCCCTGTTAAAGGCCCTCTGTGGGTGGCTTGTTGCACGCAGCTGGCTTCCTCTCGAGATGGCACTTTCGTTGAGTTCACCACTCGACTTCCGTTCTCGGTGTAGGGTAGTAACTTACTGCTTACTACCATACCATGTCCTGGCGAGGGACCCCGTGTGGGCCCCACCCGTCCTTCGCGGCTACGGGCTGCAATGGACAATCTCACTATCTCGACATGGCACTTCCGTTGAAGTTCACCACTCGACTCCACCTTTTTGGTGAGTGTTAANACTATCTCGACATGGCACTTCCGTTGAAGTTCACCACTCGACTCCACCTTTTTGGTGAGTGTTAACTGACTGACTATCTGATGCGGTAACTGACTGGCTGACTCGCATCCCGGCACACGGCTACATCTCTCGGNAGTGTTAACTGACTGACTATCTGATGCGGTAACTGACTGGCTGACTCGCATCCCGGCACACGGCTACATCTCTCGGGAAATGGCGCCTCTCGGCATGGGGCAGCGACTCGTTTCCGGGAGTTTACTCATATTCTCCGCACTATTCTCTTCACACGACTGATTACTCCCGTATCTGATTCGGCTTCTCCCGCTTCGGCTGCATCTATCTCGTCTCGCAGCTGTACCGCCGAACAACTCCCGTCTCGATTGAACAACTGACTGCGAACAACTGATTACAGCTGACTGCCTGGGCCGGGACTGAACTCCGGCCCGTTGATACGATTGCCTCTCGCCTAACTACCTTCTTCGTCTCGCATCGCGGCTGCCGATCAACTTCTCGTTCACGACTGAATGATCACACTGCCCGACGACCACTGAATGATCGCCCGCAACTGAATGATCACAAACCTTGCCTGCTTCCGAATTTAACCTGCCTCCCGATATATTCAAATTGACTGTCAGCAGATTTTGTCGAGAGAAACAGGGACTTCCCTGGTGTCCCTCGCGCGTTTTTTTGTATAGGATTTCGGTCTCGTCAGCGGCTCGCTTACTCAAACTAGTGGTGGAGGGGGCGTGCGGCAAGCGTCTCGGGGATTCCTTTAAGCTGTGTCGCAGTAATCTCGTCGGGGGCACCCCCTGTTTCCTTCGTAGAGGGCTGTATCAGCTACTTCTCAGGACTTTCCCTGTTTTTCTAGAATTCGGTTCTTCCCCGGTAGTTTTCATATGGCGGGACTGTCCCGCGGATACTTCTCAGGGTGTGAATACAGCGCAATTCCTATCCCCTGTACTCGCCACGCGTCAATGTGCAGGTTGTATATGTATGTATTTACTGTATGTGTTGAATGTTTAAACAACTAGAGGTCAAATTATTAATGTGGTTCAACATGTTTGTGATTTGTTATATCCTTGAACATTTAAGAGCTTAATTGTGAATGCATATATGTATGGATAAGGTCTTTTTTTAAGTTAGGTTTGAGTTCGATTCCAGTTCGATGAATTATAGCTAGGTTCGGTTCGAGTTTGGTTCGTGGACAGTTTTGAAGTTTTTGTTCAAGTTCGGTTCGATAAAAAATATTCTAGTTTAAGTTCTGGTTAGGTTCAGTGCCAAAATCTGGGTTTGTCCCACCTCTAATAATAACAAATGTTTAATATATTGAGACCTTATGAAGGTATGAGTAAGAGAAACTCAACTTTAGTAATACAATGAACATACTATTAATATATATTAAAGTTATATGCGTACCTTAATGGCAAGTAATTTTCTATAGAATTAAATCTTATTAAAAATTATATGAATAAATTATTAAGTTTTATACTCAGTAGTGAAAGTCCTAGAAACATAAGATCTTTTTTTAATATTTACAATATGAAACTTATTGAATTTATGGTATTATTAGTTAATTCAGAAATAAATATCAATTGGTTACAAAAAATTGTTTTTAAAAAAGGAAAAGTGAAATCGGATTTTTTTGCAAATTTTAAAATGCATAAACGACATCTTGCAAACACACTGCATGGCATGCACATACATACTGGTCTCTTAGTCGTGGAGAGTCCACTTACCCTTAACAAATAACACTGAAGGGTGTTTGTTCAGTAGATGTGTATCATTGGAAAAATTTAATTATTGCAATAAGAAATTCTCTTATATTTTCCTCCAAGAAGCACCTGAAAATCACAATCAGTTAAATGTGCTGATATTTGTTTGGTAACATTTTTTGTGACAAGAGGGGGACAAGTTTATGTTTCTGGGATATAATTTTACTTGGAATATATCTGCCAATCAAATTAAATCAAGACTTAATTACAAATTCATGTTAATTTTATGCCAGAGATGACAAAACAGTGTCATCAATAAAAAAACAGCATTTTAAATGCAATGTCCAGGTTTTCCATGAGTGAAAATTAGGACTGTGCCAATGCCGATCGCCGATCACACTAACTGGACGAGTTTCGGTACATCGGCTTTGGTAATTATCAGTTTATTCTTTGCTGATCGCCACTGCTGATAATTATTTTCCATCAAAAAAATAATGTCGTCCATTGTGCATCTTCAGATAGCATATTTTTGCCTTGATTTTACTAACAACTTGTGTATTTCCAGTGAGTAAAACGAGTTTAANTACATGATTTGTAAATGTCAGTAGTATTACTCACTCATGCAAACACCTAAAAAAATGTTAGTTAGCCTAAAATCGCCTGAAAACTTTACACTGTTGTTAGGCACTTAAATGTCAGGTTCAAAGACTGTAATATTCCTACTGAAATTTGTAACATTAAGACATCCAGAAATGTACATTTTACGCAACAAAATTACAGTCATCGACACGAACGGTAAATAGAAGCTGACTCTGTGTTGTAAACAATTGCCATCAGCGCTGCACCACAGAGATTGTACGAAACATGTCGTGTGTTACGGTGTGGTTAGGCCTTNTCGTTAACCGTCTCGTCGTCGTCATTCATCATTAGTCCCTTGGGCGACCCGACCAGCGAAGCAGACCAGGAAGATGGGTGTCCGGCCGTCGCTAACCGTCTCATAGAATCAGCCTCCAGCAACATTAATAAGGTGATGACATTTCAGATAGGGTTAAATAAAATGGCGTGAATCGTAATAATTCATTAACTAACAATCATCCTAAATGCAATGTAAAGCTCCCCCGGTCAATGGTAACATAAACAGTTATTGTAAAAGCTTAATAATTAATAATAAACCTCATCAGGTACTTTTGTGCTCTACCAATTNGTGAATCGTAATAATTCATTAACTAACAATCATCCTAAATGCAATGTAAAGCTCCCCCGGTCAATGGTAACATAAAGAGTTATTGTAAAAGCTTAATAATTAATAATAAACCTCATCAGGTACTTTTGTGCTCTACCAAATCATGAGTCGTTATTTGAGATACGCCCCCAGCATACTCTCATTCTTTCAAGTACGAATTGGCTGAAAAGCTAGTTCGTAACAATGGTGGAGGCTTGGTTCCTCCCTACCCTCTTGCTGCCTTGCATCAGCTTCTCTACCATCCACCCCCATTTCAATAAATTCCCCACCCACCCACGCTAGTTTCTGTAATAATAATAGCAAACTTTCAGCCACGTCCGCTTTTAACCTTAAAACTCTAAAGTGGCAGTCCAATTTAAATAATTTCATAATGTCTACTTTAAAATGCCTTAGGTTTAAATATTAATTTACCTTTTACGGCCCCATATCTAAACATACAAAGCTGAAACCTAATTAACGAACATTATTAAAATGTAAAGAATTTCCGTGTAAACCGCAAGTCCCTAGTTGCGTATATTAACATGTAAACAATTTATCTCAGATATACCAAGCTAGTAATATAAATTAAAATATAGATCAACTGTGTGCGCTGGATATAGTTATTTGAAATTTAACTATTACTGTGATAGTAATTTGTAATCCTATAAGCATTTTCATTAATGTAAATTTCAACACATGCTAATTTTAATAAACTCCATGCTATACACCATATTGTACGTAGTTAGCTATTACTGTGTGCAGATAACATAAACATATATTTTATTCAACTTTCCTCTCAGTATACATGCTATATATCTAAGAAACTTCTCATATCATGCTTAGGAATAAGGTATGCCAGTTAAGTATGACAATTTTTGTACGCTGAGAGAAAGCCTGTATTGCGGTACGAGTTACCAAACAGAAGGACGATATGTCGTTGACTTGACCAAAGTGCCGAGATGGCACATTCCCTCGTCAGCGCTTTCAAGCGGCTCGAGCGCCGCTGGGTGCAAGAAAAAAAAAAGAGAAAAAAAACAGCGAGCTCGCGCACGCCACGCAGTTAGAAATTGCAGAGAGGACTTATTTCCCTATCAACACGTTTCCCCGCGCCACGAGCGCTGCTGTGTTGCATAGCAACGTNTAAAAAATAAAAATTTTGTTCAAACAATAAAAAAAAATTGTTTGGGGGTGGCCACCCTTATTACTTAGGGGTGTAAAAAATAGATATAAATCTATTCTCAGACCTACCGAGTATACATAAAAAATTGCATAAAAATTGGTCCAGCCGTTTTGGAGGAGTTCAGTGACTTACACTGTGATGGGAGAATTTCGCTATAAAAAAATAAGGGTTGGTGGTAGAAGAGTGAAAATTTAGGAGGGAATGCATTTTTTTAATGCCACATTATAAAAAAATAAAAAATAAAATTTTTGTTCAAACAATAAAAACAAATAGTTTGGGGGTGGCCACCCTTATTACTTAGGGGTGTAAAAAATAGATATAAATATATTTTCAGACCAACCGAGTATACATAAAAAATTTCATAAAAATCGGTCCAGCCGTCTCGGAGGAGTTCAGTGACTAACACTGTGACGGGAGAATTTTATATATTAGATTCAACTTTCCTCTCAGTATACATGCTATATATTTAAGAAACTGCTCATATCATGCTTAGGAATAAGGTATGCCAGTTAAGTATGACAAATTTTGTAAGCTGATAGAAAACCCGTATTGCGATACGAGTTACCAAGCGGAAAGACGATATGTCGTTGACTTGACCAAAGTGCCGAGATGGCACATTCCCTCGTCAGCGCTTTCAAGCGGCTCAAGCGCCGCTGGGCGCGAAAAAAAAAAAAAGAAAAAAAAACAGCGAGCTTGCGCACGCCACGCAGTTAGAAATTGCCGAGAGGGCATATTCCTTCATTAGCACATGCTTCGCGGCTCGACAGCCGCTGTGTTGCGAATCCGTGTGGAAAAGCACGCCACGCAGTTAGAAATTGCCGAGAGGGCATATTCCTTCATTAGCACATGCTTCGCGGCTCGACAGCCGCTGTGTTGCGAAGCCGTGTGGAAAAGCACGCCA
>NQII01006699.1:42155-101246 GCA_002778355.1 Clitarchus hookeri
TTTAAACTTAAGTTTAATATTCTAGTTTTAAGTTTCTCATACTATCAATATTTTCACGTATTTTCCCACAAACCTGCGCTATAAGGAAATGGGGAGAAAGAATTCTGTTGGNGCGCTATAAGGAAATGGGGAGAAAGAATTCTGTTGGGTTTACGTATTTCTGTGATCCGAGGACTTAGCCAATCCTCGTGGCTTCCGGACGTGCTAGCGACACGCCATGCCAGTCATACTGCATTGTTTGATGCGCAGACTACTAAACCTGACGTGAGAAGGAGTAATTGTGTGCAATGTTAAGGGTATTTAACGAAATGGGAATAGTACCTGAGACGCACCCACTTCGACTGTGTTTGTCCGTTCACGGTTTTCCCACATCCACTCAATTGTAATGAGTACTTACTCAGGAGGTCAAATATTTCGTTTCGCGTGAGACGCGGAGCAATCTTGGGCCTCTGGCGAAGTTGTGATCCGACCAGAGCGGCCTATTTTCTGTGCTCTACTAGCCTTGAAAGAGTTCAGGCAGTAGGGGCGCAATTGGAGTTTTTCTGTGAGTCTTTTCTTTACTACACAGTACTTTGTAAGTATACCACGAGGGTGCTTTCGTTTTTGACCTCCAGGGAGTAAGTCATGAGTGCAGATTTCCCCAACTCCTGTATGCCACCCCTTTGTGTGAAAGTAGAAATGTAATTATTCTGTATTTAAATACGCNATTACTCATATATGTTCTTTTCCTCTCTACTATATTATATTTGCATAATAAGTGTCGGTATGTTCTACTATATTCTATGTCCCTCGGTTTTGTTAACATACTATACGTTCTGCTACTTTTCATTCCAATCTTAACTTTTTATTAATAAATGTGATTATACAATAATTATGCTATGTATAGATGTCCAGCGTACATATTAACATTATAATAATTATGAGTTTATCTGCGCACACAGCTAACTACAATAATTTATTTTCTGAAAAAGAAACAGAACAAAAACTTGTATGAAAATAGGCATTAACTAAGAACTAGATTTACAAGCGTAACGTAACCATAAAGTTGTAACGTAATGTGGCATTCATATACCGCCCGAGAGAACAATTGATGAAAGTTTAAAAATAAATTAACTTTCACTCGCGCCAAAATACATACACTTCTAAGGTCGGATACCCCACCCCACCCTACGCCACACCCAAGTAAATATAATATAACCCAGAATTAAATTACCAATATCATTTCAATACCCATAAGTCGCATAAATTATTTATTTAAGAAATTTTTTTTATAAGATGTTTTTACAAACTGTGCAGGCATTCTGCTAATACATTTCATTGTAAGTTTCAGAACAACGGTACAGCCAGATGCATGTTCCACAGCAACCAGCAGTGATGTCGCACCCCTCTCAACCAACGTTCCTACGGAGGTCGGCGCACGCAACGCCTACGTGACACCAGTCCTGACGTCACGCGCNAACGTTCCTACGGAGGTCGGCGCACGCAACGCCTACGTGACACCAGTCCTGACGTCACGCGCAACAACCTCAACAGCCGTCAGCACTACCGTTTACCCAGCTCGCGAGTCTTACGTAAAAATATTAACAGGTAACCAGCGGTTCCAATATCTTACATACACCACTCACACCACACCCTGCAGGTACCTACACGTACATAACAAACTTTACTTTACTCAAAAGTTCACGAACCTCAAGGATACTGTAAACACACCGCACAGCGCATCAATTAATAAAAAATTTAATGTTATACCTCACAGGAGGCCTCCAGTACGTGTCAATCTTTGCATTTTTCATTTCTACAGAAGTTGCAATTTTAAGGAAAATTTTATATAAAGATGTTTGGCAAATAATATCACATTAAAGAATGGCCATAGTAGAAAAAAAATTATGTCATTAAGAAATAAATTTTGACATTGCTAGCAATGACGATTTTAATTTTGTTTGTGAAGTTTAGATATCATTATATTATTATTACTGTTACATTGTATGGTAAAAAGACAACATTTCTGTAGAAATTTTTTAAAATCTTTTTAATACTATTTCAAACACATGTCATAACATTGCTAGTATAAGTATACCCTTCTCTACTTCCCTCTTAAGTATTGAAACGTAGTTAAAAAGCAGCTGCAACATTTCTTTTCTTTTTGCATTGATCTAATTATTAATTTATTAATTTATTACATTTATTACGTTTCGATACCATACCATCAGTGTCCTAACCCAGTGACATCACGTACCGTTTAGTATGTAACAATTATCAGTGCTGTAACGTGTATTCATTTCTTTCCAGCAAGTGTAGTTTCTGTACAAACAAAACACAATAATTGTAACGGGGAGAGCAGTTATCTTACCAAATTTGAATTCTTTTCATGGTAAAACTTTTTTTTTCTCATTGTGGTAACAAGCCACGCCAAGTAGGGCTAGAGACTTACGAACTCAAGAAAGGCTGACGCGTACGCGAACCGCCTGCGAGGAGTCTGCCGTGCTTGCATGGAAGACGATCTGCACACCCAGCGGAAATACAAGTGCAAGGCGTGCAAGGCCATTGTGAAACAACCACCCAGCGTTTGACCGGCCCACCTTGCCCAAGGACTGCACGAAGGCATCTGGCAGTTCCTTATACCTCAATTATCCGTCTGTTTTAAATCCTATCAAAAATGTTTCCTATCGTAGCGAAGAGGACTTCAACCCGATCCATATTCCTACTGCTACAACATGAACCCCGCAACTACCACATCTACATAATCCACATGGACTCTAGGGCGAGATGAATGTTAATAAACTCCCACTTCGACTGTTGTGCTCTACCAAATAATGAGTAATTATTTGAGATACGCCCCCAGCATTCTCTCACATCAACATACTCTTCAACTGGCTGAAAAGCTAGTTCGTAACAACTGGCTTCGCTTACAAACTATTGAATATTTTTTCTTCCTGTTTGTAAGTTTCATACCTGCATTTCATTAGTAATTAAATAACCCTCAATTGCACTCTCATACTTCCACAGTTCGGATAGGGTGTCAAGTTTTTTATACTGACTTGTAATCATTTTGGAAGAACAAAACAGTAATGNTTCGGATAGGGTGTCAAGTTTTTTATACTGACTTGTAATCATTTTGGAAGAACAAAACAGTAATGGAAGGTATAATAATTTATCTACGTCTATGCATATTAAGGGGGAAAGAGGGGGTTGGGCACTCATTTGTAAGAAGCTTCCGGACGAGGTTGGCCAAAAAAAAAAACATATCAGAATTCTNAAAGAGGGGGTTGGGCACTCATTTGTAAGAAGCTTCCGGACGAGGTTGGCCAAAAAAAAAAACATATCAGAATTCCCGTGACCTTGAATTCTAAGATTCACAACGCCATAATCATTGTGAAATAAAAATTCTCTGAAAACCTGCAGAGCATGTTTTAGTGGAACTAAACCACTGAACTAAACATGGTAATAGGATGTTACATATTTTACTTTAATTGCTATGCGCAATTACGACAAGGGAGCACCTTAATTTCGAAAACCTCAGGAAATCCAATTCTAGATCTCCAGACCGGGAACAGAACCCGGGCCCACACCAATGTCATTCAAATTATTTATCACTTTGCTGCTTATTCCGCATCCACCTTATATGCTTTCTCTTGTAAATTATTTACCATACTTGCAACAAAATATTATGGTATGTGGAAATATACACTTTTCAATATGTGTATAATATATTGGTGGATTTAAAAGCTCTTTCATATGATTATATTTATGTGGCTATTTGATGTGCACTCTTCTACCCATTGCAGTTTCAAGGAATATCTCTCTTCATTGGTTACAGATTTCTTTATGCTCTCCACACATTATTGCCCTCAGTATGAATTTGTTCTAACGTTCAGCAAGAAACTGTAGCATCTTCTTCCACTGGCCATGCGTCAATAAAGTTCGGCTCACAGGTAGCTTAGTTTATCGCATATCCCGTCACCGCACAAGTGAACTTAGTTGTAAAGACGCATTGCCTTCCTACTTCCAAATTATACACATGGCTGAGTTCACAGACCATATCGAGATGGAGGTGTGAATTTCTGATCTGACACGCGAGTCTTACCCTCTTCTGTATTGAAGCTGTAAGCACGTAACCCAGACCACTGTTTACAATTAATTAGATATTTCCTATCGACGAATTAGTTATAAATAAGGTAGTCTGTGTTTTACCTGTGGCCAAAGTGTGATATTCGCCGTGCAGCGTCGTTAAAAGTGCTCATGTAAGTTGTAAATATGACGGACAAATCAACACTAAATCACATGCCTTCCATATCTCCGAGAAGAAACACTTCTTAGAAAATTCAATAATTATGTACTGACGCTTTTAACGTAAAGAATTATTACCAAAACATCGTTGGTACAACACATGAAGACCACCGACACGTCTCTTAGGATTGACTTGTTGTTCTTCATTCTCTTCAAACAGTCTTTTATCTTGGCTCCACTCGTACACATATGAAACTGCCTCTTCCCTTTCTCTGTAAAAAAAGAAACACGAGTTGCTGTATGCTTTCCTTTCGGCGCATTCTTTGCTGAGTAGGTGAGAAAAGTACGAGTACTGAAATTTCCATACCTATTTGCCTTTCTTGAAATTGGGGGTAAATGTGTACTGGCTCTACGCGTTTGCACTTTTTATTGGTACCTCGCCAACCACCAGTGATTGTCACGTGTATCTATATGATACAGTTATTGATATATCGCATGACCATTACTACCTTAAACAATTGCCTATCAAAATACTTTTCTCCTGCCCACTAGCATAGTCTAGTATTGGTGAGTATTATATAATAGCCGGTTCTGGGACACCTGTCGCCTGGCAAGGCAGCAGGGGCAAAGGGCGCCCCCCACCCCGCACCTACCCCGGTAAGCGATGTCGTCACCGCGGCGAACCGGCTACGCAAAGCGCAAGGCTCTCATCGCTGATTGGCTACGCAATGTTCTAAAAAAAAGACACGCGTCACTACGCGAGGCTCTCACAATTTGTTTCGAAAAGGAATTTAAATTAAAATTTTTTTTAATTTAACTTTTATAACTGATTAGCTACGCGAAGCTCTCCAGCAAGTCATGTTAGGTGAAGAATGTTAACAAATAACCATTTAAGCCCTATGCTAACTTATAAGCATAGTGAACACATCATTTAAGATGTAGACACCAAATTCGTAACATATACCAAGGCACCGAACAAGGATAATTACCAAATAGTAATTTAAGCCCTATATGGACCTATAAGCACGGTTGACGAACCGTTTATGATGTAGGCACCAAATTCGTAACATATACCAACAAGGATAATTACCAAATAACCATTTAAGCCCTATGCTAACTTATAAGCATAGTGAACGCATCATTTAAGATGTAGACACCAAATTCGTAACATATACCAAGGCACCAAACAAGGATAATTACCAAATAGTAATTTAAGCCCTATACGGACCTATAAGCACGGTTGACGAACCGTTTATGATGTAGGCACCAAATTCATAATATATACCAACAAGGATAATTACCAAATAACCATTTAAGTCCTTTGCTAATTTATAAGCATAGTGAACGCACCATTTAAGATGTAGACACCAAATTCGTAACATATACCAAGGCACCAAACAAGGATAATTACCAAATAGTAATTTAAGCCCTTTGCTAACTTATAAGCACAGTTAGCAGTAATTTCCGAACCGATTATGATTTCAGTAATTCATAACATAGACCTCGATGCAGACAAGGTTAATTATCAAATAGCCATTTAAGCGCTATGCTAACTTACAAGCTAGTTGACGATCTGTTTAAGATATAGGCATCACACGCCAGTCGCTGACTTTCGCTACGAGACTCTACGCNTGTAGACACCAAATTCGTAACATATACCAAGGCACCAAACAAGGATAATTACCAAATAGTAATTTAAGCCCTTTGCTAACTTATAAGCACAGTTAGCCGTAATTTCCGAACCGATTATGATTTCAGTAATTCATAGCATAGACCTCGATGCAGACAAGGTTAATTATCAAATAGCCATTTAAGCGCTATGCTAACTTACAAGCTAGTTGACGATCTGTTTAAGATATAGGCATCACACGCCAGTCGCTGACTTTACGCTACGAGACTCTACGCAAAATATAGACACGGGGGGGATCTTACAATTTTTTTAAAATGATTAGCTTCGCAAGACTCTGAAAATAAAGTCACGCAATGCTCTCTCTGACCCAAAAAGCAGTGTATAATTAAACAAATACCTAATCTCAACCCACTCCAGCACATTCCCCGCACGATAGTTTTAACAAAACTGAAATGCGAGGTTTTCACTCGCCAGAATATTCCCCCACAATCTACTGCCCTCTTTGGGACGGGAAATCTAAAAATACTAGCGTCTCTATGCAACGATATTTTTGTTTGAAAAATATTTTAGTTAAAAATTTTAATGGTGCGAGGTCCACAAAAACGGTCAAGACAATTACATTCAGAATTTTCATTGCCCCAACAGACTTCTACATAGGCAAATTTAAGAATCTCAAATTACGTCACACGAAGGCAAGGCGACCGCTTTTTGTATAGGAAACGTTAGCAATACTTGTAAAAAAAAAAAAGGCAAGACATATTTTTTGTATTGTTAATCTATAATCGGACTATTTATGAAGTAGTTATTTTTTCACCGTTTTTTTTTTAATTACGTTCAAACAGGATTCTGAAATGCTAAAATATATATATTTTTTAAATAGTATACATTCTGAATTTCAAATATGTGCGACGCGACCTCTTCTATATCAACAATGGCTCGCACTAGTGAGTAGGATTATCTCAGAGCCTTCCCTACAGTCACCATGACACAGACAGCTTAACATAAAGAGTGCAGCAGTACATTCCAACGTATATTTTTTTATAAAGGTTAACGTAGAACACTTCATCGTCTTAACATAAAGGGGGCATGTCAAACACCGCAGCGAAGCATATGATNTAGAACACTTCATCGTCTTAACATAAAGGGGGCATGTCAAACACCGCAGCGAAGCATATGATACATAAAGTACGTTGTCATACATTTCAACGAACATTTTAACGCTGCCGTACATTTCAACGTACATTTTAATATAAAGGTTAACATAGAACACTGCAACATCCCAACATAAAAGGTAACACCAAACACCACAGCGAAGAATGTAATGCATAAAGTTCGCCACCGTGCACTTCAACGAAAATTTTAACATAGCCATACATTTCAATGTGCATTTTAACGTCACCGCACATTTCAACATGCATTTTAATATAAAGGATAACACTGAATACTGCAACATCCGCCAACATAAAAGGTAACGTCAAACACTTCAGCGAAGCACGTAATGCATAAAGTACATATCCGTACATTTCAACGTACATTTTAATATAGAGGATGATGCCGAACACTTCAGCGCCCTAACATAAAAGGTGATGCCAAACACTGCAGCGAAGCGCATGATGGATAAAGTACGCAATCGTACACTTCAACGTACATTTTAACGCAGCCGTACATTTTAACGACACGGCACATTTCAACATACATTTTAATATAAAGGGTAACATCGAACACTTCAACTTTTAAATTACGTCACATGAGAGTAGGAATACCGATGTCTGTATTGGAAGTGTAAACGTCACTTGTAAAAAAAGGTAAGGCGTATTTTTTATATCGTAAATCTATAATCATACTATTTATGAAGTTGTTATTTTTACACATTTTTTTAAATTACGTTCAAACAGGATGCTGAAACGCTAAAATAAATTAAATATTTTTTTTAATAGTATAATGTGAACAGCTTCGAACTTGGATCACCCGATGCTAGAGTCCTGTTTGTCGGGACAGCATCTACAGCACGCGAGTGCGTGACACGTCGGTCCGCTACGTCAATTGTTTCATAGCAAGGGTGGAGGACACCCGTCATGACTCCTCCCCTAACCATGCGGGCGAGCGCCCCAGCCGCCTCCCTACAGCTATCATCACCCCTCGTTGGAGCTCATAGAAGCAGTATCCCCCTTTTGAACGGCAGGTGGGTGCACAAGTGTCCTCATTTGCTACTTAAAAAAAACATATTTACCGGAAGTTTGCTTTGAGAACCTGACTGTTGAATCCAGGAGGCAAGTACAATTTACGAGTGTAATTTATTTCAATATATCGTGTCCCTGCACCCCCGCGAAGACTGTCGCAGCTGCAGCTTTTGAAGGCGTCTGTAATTTAAATCAATTACTGTGTGACTCACACTGGCCATCGTGTCTTGACGAGCTAACTGTAAATTAAAACAATTAGTGCATCCGGTGATTCAGCTGTCTGTTTTGGTGTTAAATTACGATAAATGGCATGACTCACCGTCATATTTCGTCTTTAACTTTGTTCTTATTTGCCACTGACGGCTTGCCCCGGGTTAAAGAAATTGACCCCGACATATCAGTCCTGATTCGCCTTTAACGAGGGCGTTCTGTCGCGGTGACATATAATTTATAACAATTACGTCTCAAGATGCTGCCGTTTGTATTAATCTAGTGACCTGCAATGACTCAGACAGGCGTTTTATATTGCCTCCCATAACTGTCTTTGTGACGGACTCGTATATGTCNGTGACCTGCAATGACTCAGCCAGGCGTTTTATATTGCCTCCCATAACTGTCTTTGTGACGGACTCGTATATGTCTGATAACTATCATTTATAACAATCTAACACATGATGATTGTTCGGCTTGTAGAGTCTCATTTTTAGTAATTATTTTAGCGTGGGGGGAGAATGCAGATTGAAACCTTCCTGGAAGGGGACGCCAGACTGCAGCTGCTCTAAGACGCATACCCTTAAGAGTATAAATACCCCTCCTATATTCCTGTACAGTTAATCGTGCCTGAGCGTCTACGCTATATGTGTCGTGCTACGCGAGTCTACACGAGTTCATCTGCCGCATTTCATGTGTGTATCTACAGAAGAGAGTATCGTGGTTCTATGCGCCTTCGCTCCTCTTTGTTAGAGGTAAGTGAACGTCTCGGCTGCTGGTGAGTACATAAAATTATTCTGAAACTATAACTTTGTAGTATTGAGCGTTAGGCATACCGTACCTTGGACTTTTTTCCGTCGTCAACCGGGATGTGCATATATATTTTTAACACCTTACAGCATACTGTATAGAACTACAATCAAGAAGCGGCTTACTTTATCTTTCAGCTTTATATAGTATAAAATCTCTGAATGCTTATACTAAAAAATATTTTCACCTCATCAGAAATTATTCAACTTATCAGGTGACAGTTAATTCGGTGATGTAAGTGACATTCATTTAACAAACAAGATGATAACAGATGCGAAATTGAGTTCTCTCAATTAGAATGATAATAGTAGGAATGGTTTCGTTTGCGACAAATTCACTCTTCCCGAGAGACCTGTTGCTAGATTATGTGTTAATCTTCACAGAGAAATACGTNGATAACAGATGCGAAATTGAGTTCTCTCAATTAGAATGATAATATTAGGAATTGTTTCGTTTGCGACAAATTCACTCTTCCCGAGAGACCTGTTGCTAGATTATGTGTTAATCTTCACAGAGAAATACGNAAATTCACTCTTCCCGAGAGACCTGTTGCTAGATTATGTGTTAATCTTCACAGAGAAATACGTTTTGCGAAAAAATTCGTGGCTGCGGCTAATATTTATCAAGGTCCAACGTACTGCTTAGAACTTTCAAGCCAAAAGAATAACACCATTTCGTCTAAAAAAAAACAACCAACGCATACTATTACAGAGAAAATATGCTAGCATGTAGACTGACACAATCAAACTTTTTAAAAAAAAATTTAATTCTTTTAAACAGAGAACATAGAATACGACTCATGTCTCAGCGTTTGCAGTACTTAACCGGTTAATATTTTTCTATAAGAATAGAATGTTTCTCTTAACCATTGACTACTATCGACAAGACGAGTAGGATTATCACTTCTACTTTTCCTAACCTTAACTTGAGTATTCTAGCATCTTCATATTTCGCCAATACTTGATACGTGTTTAACTATTTTCAAGTTTAACTCATCAACAAATTATTTACATATGAATTCTACCGCATCTCAATCATTTATCACTTAAGATACGTATTTTTTTCTCCGAGAAGACTTCCTCGCTAGTTGTGAGTGTATGCCGA
Organism: Clitarchus hookeri; assembly: GCA_002778355.1. Taxonomy (NCBI): domain Eukaryota; kingdom Metazoa; phylum Arthropoda; class Insecta; order Phasmatodea; family Phasmatidae; genus Clitarchus; species Clitarchus hookeri. The sequence goes on from NQII01006699.1 coordinate 52,317, forward strand.
CAGAAAGATTTTCACTACTCTACTTTTGCCCTCGCCTAACANAGAAGACTTCCTCGCTAGTTGTGAGTGTATGCCGACAGAAAGATTTTCACTACTCTACTTTTGCCCTCGCCTAACATTGGTGGGGCAAGAACATGTTATATCATAACTATAGTCTCATATACTTTAATAATTTATTCTAATAATCCCAGACATCTTTAAATAAGCTCACGTTAATTTCCAATAGCNTTTAATAATTTATTCTAATAATCCCAGACATCTTTAAATAAGCTCACGTTAATTTCCAATAGCGTATTCATCAAATTAAACAACGTAAAATATGAAAGGTTACATTTATATCATGATAAAATATGTTATATTAATGAAATTCCTTAAACCATAACCTACAAGGACATTACAGATTTTCATCTCGGGATGTTTCCTCAATCATGACACGTTAGAAATTTCTAATTCGGATGTTTTTATTTATACTAGCCTAAAAGTTAGCTGTTATACAAACCTAATGTACAAGGTCGAATATATNCTAATTCGGATGTTTTTATTTATACTAGCCTAAAAGTTAGCTGTTATACAAACCTAATGTACAAGGTCGAATATATATATTGTTTTAAGAACTGTGATGTTACAGACGATTAAAAAGAAACCATAGTTTTTTTAAGTTTCGCTTGCCTGTATAGTTACGAATCTATACTTTTTGTAAAGTTCGGTGGCAAATATGTTATATGAGATAGGTAGTCCATCTATATTCAAGGGTAGGGATAGACAGTGATAAGACTGGAAGGAGCCACCGCCTTCTCATGTTCCTTCCCCTACACCAATCACAGCAACAGTAGAATATAATCCGACTCACGGTCTTTACAATATAAAGCAGAACAATCTGTTAGCATGACGTGATAATATGCACTTTTTTTTTTCTCATTCGTAAACCATGCACTACAGTCCGACCAGTGTTTGAGCTAACAGATACGGTCACAAAAAAATTCCATGCTGGGCCCCTTCAAAAAAATACTTTTATAATTGCAAGAGACCTGCATACCTGGAGGCGTTTGAGGTCGACAAGCGTGAGACTNAAATACTTTTATAATTGCAAGAGACCTGCATACCTGGAGGCGTTTGAGGTCGACAAGCGTGAGACTGCAAGGCGCCGCTACGCGCATGTCACAGGCACGCAGTGTTATCATAGTATTGTGACGTGTTTCGGAAAACATGTGAGCCAGGGAAATGTCGACGTGAAATTTGAAGTATGAATGTCAAGGTACATCTTAAATAATAAAGGAGCTCTTAAAGGTGGATAACGAAATGCATAGGTTAATATGAAACATGCTTGAGTTATAGGAACAAACTTTAGTGTATGAATTAATTAAACCATGATATTGCGTACTTTATTATGTAAAAAAATAGGTTTTATCCTGTTATTGCATACAACTTTTTTACCTTGAGGTAAAATATTTGATATTAGGTACTAGGACCCGTCGTTTTCATGTAAAACACGAGATTTTTGTTGTATAAATAATACAATATGGTTGACCGGTAATGTGTCCTACACNGTAAAACACGAGATTTTTGTTGTATAAATAATACAATATGGTTGACCGGTAATGTGTCCTACACCTGGTGACGTGATAGGTGTAATACAATGAACAAACATGTTGCAAAAAAGTACAATAAGTTTTTGATGAAACATGCTTATGAAACGAAGAAAAAATAGTTTCTGTGCATCTCTTTAAGAGATGACCATAGCAAATTTCAATACATGCTCCTATCAGCTCATAATTTAGCTCGAATACTTTGTTTTAAAGAACAATATTTAGAGTAATACATCATTTGTGGTCACATAAACTTTTCATTCATATGTATGAATCGTACCGCTTTCTTGCACTCTAAGTCTTATAGAAGTCATTAAAAATTGGGTAGTTTCAAGTATAAGGCTGNATGAATCGTACCGCTTTCTTGCACTCTAAGTCTTATAGAAGTCATTAAAAATTGGGTAGTTTCAAGTATAAGGCTGATTTACCAGAGCTTGCGGAAAAATCTGGTAGTTTAAATTTAATATTTTTTTTCATAAATATGTATAGTCGATTAATAGTTTGAGAGAGAGAGATGCGTTTAGTCTGATACGTGAAATATTACTTTTCGTAAGCAAAATACACGTCTCTATGCATCTGGACAGAAATATTTCTGAAGATACCTCACAAAAGTTTGTTACGTTAACAACAAAAAAAATTTACGATTACGTACAAGATATTAATTAATCTAGGAATTCCTTCTTGTGTATATTTACTATATATGGTAGAAAACATAATTTTAACCTGTTTACATCAGCAAGAGATACATTTTCCTCACATATCACGACACCGTGCAGACAAACATCCTGTGTAAGATAACATGTTTTGCAACAAAGTGAAGCCTCGAACATATATGTTTCAATTATAATGAACATGCAAGCACTTCTTAACCTAAGTATCATATTGTCTTTACAACTATAGCCTATTCGCGGTTTCTTCGCACTTTTTTAAACAAGCCTTTGAAAAATTGTCCCATGTATAACGTGGATGTTTCCTAATTATGTTATATATATATCACAAGCGTATTATACTTGTGCTAACATAAAAGCATCTTATGTTTGGTTAAATTGAAGTTTTATTTATATTTTATCTATAAATTATACTATTTTATTAGGTATGAACAAAAACAGGGAGAAAATGAATGTGTTGGTAATACCTAGTAAGAAATAGTTCTGATGCAAAATATTACGTTGAGTGCGCAGGAATGCGTTGCGTGGTCGCTTTGGTGTAATTTTCTAGACTTGATTTAGCTTTGATTGTATGTGACGGAGGAATATCCTGGAAGTTCAGAAAAGTTTGAAGTAACCGTGAATGAGCTATACAGTCTGACAGGTCGAGCACATATGTCATGTCTTATTTTTAAAGTTAGCATGTACCTAATACATTTAGATTATCGATATTATGCATATAGATTTACAACTTACTATGTTTTCCGTACCTCGTCGAATGCATAAGTATCACGTAAAATTATACAAAACCATCCTTCCGGAAGAGCCTATGATAACCAAGAGCTAATCATTCAGAGTTAACGAGTGTGCATCGAAAGTTTTGTAGGATAGATTCGGTGAATGTTTTAGTCCTAACTATTGGCTATTAAAATATGGAAAATCACTTTACTTGTAGTTTTCAAGTAATTTTAATGTATAAAGTAAGTGTGTAATGTTAGATTATTTATGCCAAAATATACTGAAGAGTAAAAAAAAACAGGTACACCTACCTTATATTGCCTCGAGAGCACAGTCACAAGACAGGGACTTGACTAAGGTATGAAGGGGCTAATTCACGTCATAAATCTAATACAGCAGTCTTCAATCTGTGTCAATTTGAGAAATGGNAGTTTTAGTCCTAACTATTGGCTATTAAAATATGGAAAATCACTTTACTTGTAGTTTTCAAGTAATTTTAATGTATAAAGTAAGTGTGTAATGATAGATTATTTATGCCAAAATATACTGAAGAGTCAAAAAAAACAGGTACACCTACCTAATATTGCCTCGAGAGCACAGTCACAAGACAGGGACTCGACTAAGGTATGAAGGGGCTAATTCACGTCATAAATCTAATACAGCAGTCTTCAATCTGTGTCAATTTGAGAAATGGTTGCAAACATGTTTAATGATTCTCGTCAGTCATTGTTTGTGTCGTTCTTTCACGATCTTTTTTCCGATCTCAGATATGTTGAAGATGTAATGTTTTACCGTGTCACAGCACACTTGCGAAATGAGCGTGTATACCTAAATGTTATTGCTATCCCATGTCCCATCTCTCGTGTGCCAACACCATATTCAAACTTACTTAAATCTCCTGTCATTGCAGCAGTAACCGATCTAGNGAATCTCCTGTCATTGCAGCAGTAACCGATCTAGCTGCTGACAGTATTACGCTACTCTGATTGGTTACATATCTCTGTTATTTGCATACACACGCCTATACCGGTTTTTTTGGCTTTTCAGTTAATTCATATTATGTACTAGATTTACAATTTGTTGTTCCAAGCCTTGATGAATGCATCACGTAAAATAATACGTTGTTNATTCATATTATGTACTAGATTTACAATTTGTTGTTCCAAGCCTTGATGAATGCATCACGTAAAATAATACGTTGTTTCGAGGCTCGATGAAAACATCACGTAAAATTACGCGAAACCTCCCTTCCGGAAAAGTATATAAACCCACCGATAACCTAGAATCAATCAGTTGCATTCAGACTGTCATCGAGTGTACATCGGAAGAATCTACCCTGCTAGATTAGGTGAGTGTTTCAGTCCTAACTATAAGCTATGTATTTGTATAAAGTGAGTGTGTCATGTTGCATTTAGATAATTGATATTATGCACTAGATTTACAACTTGTAACGTTCCGAGACTTGACGAATGTATCACGTAAAATTATATGTTGTTTCGAGACTTGATGAATACATCACGAAAAATTACGCGAAACCTCCCTTCCGGAAAAGTATATAAACCCACCGATAACCTAGAATCAATTAGTTGCATTCAGACTGTCATCGAGTGCACATCGGAAGAATCTATCCTGCTAGATTAGGTGAGTGTTTCAGTCCTAACTATAAGCTATGTATTTGTATAAAGTGAGTGTGTCATGTTACATTTAGATAATTGATATTATGCACTAGATTTACAACTTGTAACGTTCCGAGACTTGACGAATGTATCACGTAAAATTATATGTTGTTTCGAGACTTGATGAATACATCACGAAAAATTACGCGAAACCTCCCTTCCGGAAAAGTATATAAACCCACCGATAACCTAGAATCAATTAGTTGCATTCAGACTGTCATCGAGTGCACATCGGAAGAATCTATCCTGCTAGATTAGGTGAGTGTTTCAGTCCTAACTATAAGCTATGTATTTGTATAAAGTGAGTGTGTCATGTTACATTTAGATAATTGATATTATGCACTAGATTTACAACAACATTGCAAGGCTCTGAACTGCTTACATAGACGTAAAATTATATGTTGTTTCGAGACTTGATGAATACATCACGAAAAATTACGCGAAACCTCCCTTCCGGAAAAGTATATAAACCCACCGATAACCTAGAATCAATTAGTTGCATTCAGACTGTCATCGAGTGCACATCGGAAGAATCTATCCTGCTAGATTAGGTGAGTGTTTCAGTCCTAACTATAAGCTGTGTATTTGTATAAAATAAGTGTGTCATGTTACATTTAGATTATTGACATTATGCACATATATTTACAACTGGTAACGTTCCGAGCCTCGACGAATGTATTCACATCACGTAAAATTTTAATGTTGTTTCGAGACTTGACGAATTCATCACGTAAAATTATACGAAACCTCTCNTATTCACATCACGTAAAATTTTAATGTTGTTTCGAGACTTGACGAATTCATCACGTAAAATTATACGAAACCTCTTTTCCGGAAGAACCAGCAATAACCTAGGAATAATCAGCGGCATTTTGCTGGCCATCGCACATGCATTGGAAGTTTTTACGTCTAGATTTAAGTGTTTTTCGTCAAGTGCCATGGATGTGTAGGTATGTGTGCGATAGGTTAGCAGTGTCAGATATGTGCTCAAGACCTAAACTAGTACATTATAATTAAAGATTATTTTTTTAACATATATTTCCTTCATGATATCTGTTATGCAAAATAAAATTCCGCTTAGTAATTAATCAGTCAACATGCTCTGGCTATATAGTGAACGTTCGATCATAAAGTATGGATAACGTGANTTAGTAATTAATCAGTCAACATGCTCTGGCTATATAGTGAACGTTCGATCATAAAGTATGGATAACGTGACAACACGTCTAAGACATTTTGAAGTAAGCCTAAACAAACGGTATACGCACACTCATGAGTTAACTATACTATACATCTGAATCTGAAAGACATATTATTAGACATAACCTAATAGGCACGGTGCCTGGTGTTGTGCAGTACGCTCCGTCGTCGTCAAGTTGTGATATTCATCGGCAACACTTTGAGAGAGAGAGAGCCATTTTCGACGACGCCTGAAAAGTTCATCAGCGCTACTTTGAAAGAGAGAGCCATTTTCGACATCGCCTGAGAGGTTCATCAGCACTGCATTGAGAGCCGTCGTACGTTCCAGCACACAGTTGAGAGACTCATCAGCACTGCAGAGAGCTGTCGTACGTTCCAGCACATAGTTGAGAAATTCATCAACAACAATACTTTGAGTCCATCACCGCACAGTTTTGATATTCACCAACACAACTTTGAGAGGTAAGTCNATTCATCAACAACAATACTTTGAGTCCATCACCGCACAGTTTTGATATTCACCAACACAACTTTGAGAGGTAAGTCTGGGTCATTTAAAAAAGTTTTTAAGCGGTCCTTTTGGTTTACCGCATGCAAGTAATCAATCGATATGCAATGTATCACATACCATACCAGTTCCGATACATCTATTTTTATCATTTTTTTCTTAGGTTACCTCCTGGTTACGTGCAGTACATCAAGCCGACAAGTTGAGACGTCCTTCAGTGCAATTTAAGAAGATGGATTCTGCTAATAATTCTTCCATGATTCAGCGCCTAGCATTACAGTGCAGTTTCTGTGATCGCATGTTTGCCTGTCGTAGAAATGTCCTGCGGCATGAACTCGCCTGTTCCCTGAATCCTTTCAGGGATATATCACAGAATATATGTGACAGGTGTGGTGTGACGTATGCTCGCACTGATAAACTAGCCGATCATCTGGCAACATGTGCAGGACAGATCAGGCAAACTACGTCGATCTACTGCACATTCTGCAATGAGGGTTTTAAATACTATTGCCCTGTCAGGCGCCATGAACATGGATGCTGGGCAAATCCTGATTCTGAGAAACTGGAATGTGTGCACTGCGGCAGACAGTTTACTCGTGCATATAATCTACGTGCACACAGTGCTATATGCGAAGGCGATGACGCTCCACCACCAGCGAAAAGATCTCGACTGGCAGTCTCGCAGCCAGAGACCATACCTGCTCGTATTATTGCTGTCGAGGGAAGATCTCGCCGGAAGCCCGTCGTCGTTAGCGACAAGTGTAATGCATATGGTTTCATGGAGACAGAAACGGCATTTCACGGCCTAATGAAGTCCTACATTGCTGAGAACACTTCAAGTGGAGCGGATGATATTTGCAGCTACCTTGAAAGAATAAAGAACAACATTATTGGTCAACTAGAACAAGAAATTGAAGATCAGGGAGCTGTCAAATTCAATCTTTTCCTCGAATGTAGTTATGGCAAGCCGGAACCTCACGACACCGAGACAGATCATCGGGCATTCAAGACAAAGAACATCCCACTCTACAATGCCGATGATATTGAAGATGCTGTGTCCAAGGCTATAGTGAAGATATGTCTGGAGGAGGGAGAGCACATGGGCAAGTGCAGTGGCTGGACACTCACATCTGTGAGACGCGTCCAGCTACGTGTTAACAAGCTTGACCCCTTGAGAGCTTCATCATACATTGCTCTGCCTGCAAAAGTCAAAGCTTCCAAGTCTATTATTAATCCTTGTAATCAAGATCAGCAATGCTTCAAATGGGCTCTTCTGTCCTGCTATGTAGAGGGTGCACATCCTGAACGTGTCAACAGTCGATATACTGCTCTGGAGGCAAGATTCAATTTCTGCGGGATAGACTTCCCACTCCTCTGTGTCAGATATATATGTTTGAGAAGAACAATCCTGGTGTGAGCATTAATGTTTATGCTCTTGATGATCATCAGAAGGTGGTACCTGTACGAGTATCAAAAGAAGAACAGGCTGAGCACTTCGATCTGCTACTTCTGATGTCTATCACTAAGAATTCACATTACTGTCTAATATCAAATTTCTCAAGACTGGTAGGTTCCTAAGTGTCCTCTCATGAACATACGGCATATTTCTGTAGAAGATGTCTGAAAGGATTTGATAATCAACGGCGTGTTAGCGGGTTGACTGGTGCTGCGACGCTGGCCGAACACCAGAGATACTGTAATCATCACTCTGCAATTCGTGCTGACATGCCCCAATTAGAGAATGACAAGCCTCCTGTGTTAAAATTTCAGAACTATCAAAATATAGATAAGGTGCCTATAGTGATATATTCTGATTTTGAGGCCATGTTGGTACCTGTACAAACATGTCAGCCAAACCCGGAGGTGTCATATACTTATAGATATCAAAAGCATGTCCCATATAGCTTTGGTATTTATGTTCAGGTAGATAACAACCTCATGTCAGCCTCCATGACAACTAGTTTACCTACTGATGTGATTTTGTACACAGGAGAAGATGCATCACAGAAATTCATGGAGGAAGTTGTTAGAATTGGTCATCTGGTGAAGGATGTATATGACCAGTCCATACCTATGCATCCTCTAACTTCTAACGAACAGGCTGGCTACTGTCTAGCTACTACCTGCTGCCACTGTTCCGGACCCTTCACCGACAATAACCATAAAGTTCATGACCATAATCATTTTACTGGTAAATTTATTGGGGCGGCATGCAATAGCTGCAACTTTCTTCGCCGTCGCCCGCAGAGATTGCCGATCTTATTTCATAACTTGGCATATGATACTAATTTCATAATTAAGCAGCTAGGATATGATTCGCAGAGCATCTTCATTATTCCCCACACATAGGAAAAACTAATCACATTTAGCAAAATTTTAGCAGATAGATTCTCAATTCAGTTTATAGATACATTTAGATTTATGTCGGCCAGCCTCGCAACACTTGCACAGAACCTTCCTTCAAGCAAGCTCAATACAACCGCAAAATTCTTCGCTAAGGAACAGTTCGAGTTGGTTAGTAGGAAAGGTGTTTTCCCATATGACTATGTCAGCTCATGGGAGAAACTTGCTGAGCAACAGCTGCCACCAATTACCTCCTTTTACAACCGCATTACGGGATGTGACATTAGCGAAGCAGATTATCAGCATGTCCAAACAGTCTGGTCAACATTTGGTTGTCGTACACTACTAGATTACTCTAAACTGTACCTTAAGACTGATGTGTTACTGTTATGCGATGTATTTGAGAATTTTCGGGAGCTGTGTCTCGCTACATACGACCTTGATTGTGTCCGATATGTGAGCGCTCCCGGATTTTCTTTCGATACGATGTTGCGCAAGACCCGAGTCGAGTACCTTGACGAGTGTCTAATACTGTAAGTAGAGAAATAACTCCGTGGTATCCGGGGAGGGGTATCCCAGTCTATTAAGCGGCATGCTGTTGCTAATAATATGTACATATCAGAGACATATGATGCCGACAAGCCATCTACATACCTTCAGTATGTAGATGCTAATAACCTATACGGTTGGGCGATGTCCTTGCCGCTCCCATATGCAGGTTTCAAATGGGTCGATACAAATATTGATGTGATGAGCGTGCCGGACGATGGCGATGTTGGCTACATACTAGAGGTAGATGTAGACTACCCTGTCACACTCCATGATGAACATAGAGATCTACCGTTCCTACCGGTAAACGAGTGTCCCCCCGGATCTAAACAGACTAAACTTTTAACTACCCTTGAGACAAAGAAAAACTATATAGTTCATTATGTTAATCTCAAGCAGGCATTAGACCATGGGTTGAAGTTGAAGAATATACATCGAGTGCTTCAATTCAATCAAAAGCCATGGCTTAAGCCTTATATTGATCTCAACACAGAGAAACGTCAGGCAGCAAAAAATGCATTTGAGAAAGACTTTTATGAGCTAATGAACAATGCAACATACGGTAAACTCATGGAGAACAAACGTAAGCGTCAGTGCATGGAACTTGTGTGGTGTGATCGTCGGGCAAAGAAGCTTATCGCTAAACCGACTTTCAAATGCAGAACAATATATGATGAAAACTTATCGCTGGTAAAATTGGAACATGAACATATTGTATTTAATAAGCCTATCTATGCAGGGTTTACCGTACTTGACCTATCCAAAACGTTAATGTATCGCTTTTACTACGATATAATGAGAGCACGGTATGCTAATGACGTGAGTCTGGTCTATACAGACACTGATTCCTATATTATGGAGATTGCGTGCCGTGACTTCTACAGTGACCTTGCCTCAGACCCGACACTTATGTCAGAGTTTGATACTAGCTCCTACCCTCCCACACATCCCTGCTACTCGTCTGCCAACGCTAAAGTTATTGGCAAATTGAAAGACGAGTGTGGTGGCAATGATATGGTAGAGTTTGTCGGGCTGAGGGCAAAACTTTATGCATATAGATGTCACGATAAAGTAGTAAAGCGAGCGAAAGGTATACAGAAGAGTGTTGTAAAGAATACTATTACCTTCAAAGATTATAAACACATCCTAATGTCCCAACAGGAAATGAGAGTACAAACTAATAGTATTAGATCATACCAGCACGATTTATATACTGAATGTACTAGCAAGTTGGCCCTTTCTTGGATGGATAATAAGCGTAAGATCCTGGACGATGCAATACATACTGTTCCCTATGGCTATAATAATAATTAATAATACATCTCTCGAACAGGTACCTTTGGGAGAGGTCATTAATTAGGAAATAGTTCCTCTCCTCGGGTTAAGCGCTTTAATTTCTCCACGATATCATTTGGAAAGTATGCTGGCTGGTAGCTTACTATAATCGATTTCGTAAGATATACATATTTTTTTTTTAAATTTTCTCTAGACTTTTGAAAAAGAAACTCGGGTAGCTAATATTGGTTTCATTAATCTGTTCCTTTGCTCACTTTTAGGCTGTGATCTTCCATTAGCAACGTCGTAATCATACTTCTCTCTCTTCAGTAGTTATTTCCATATGCTGTCATCTATCTGTGCGTTCCTTAGTCCGCCTTGCTTGTTTATGATGGTTGTATTTCATTTCCGGCGTTGTAACCCGCCTGTACACTATACTTATGTCATTAATGTCATAGGAATAGTGTACTGCCCGGTCCCAAGCCCGGGGCCCATCTGCATGCTAATGCTGATGGTAAGTGGGAGGGCAACGATAAATAGGTAAGTGATATTACTTTTACAGAGTCCGTGTTTGTGCGCGAACATGTTTCGGTAAGTGCATGCTTATGTACGTAAATATTAAGGTAAGTGCGTGTTTATTTACGTAAATGCTTCGGTAAATGCGTCTTTGTGCGCGTAAATGCTTCGGTAAATGCGCGTTTGTGCGTNGTGTTTATTTACGTAAATGCTTCGGTAAATGCGTCTTTGTGCGCGTAAATGCTTCGGTAAATGCGCGTTTGTGCGTGTAAATGTTTTTGTAAGTACGTGTTTGTGCGCGTATACATTTCGGTAAATGCATGTTTGCGCACATAAATGTTTGGGTAAATGAGTGTTTGTGCGCATAAATGTTTCGGTAAATGCGTGTTTATGTATGTAAATGTTTCGGTAAGTGCGTGTTTATGTATGTAAATGTTTCGGTGAGTGCATGTTTGTGCATGTATATGTTACGGTAAGTGAGTGTTTATGTATGTAAATGTTGGGGTAAGTAGGTGTTTGTGCGCGTATATGTTATGGTAAGTGCGTGTTTGTGCGCATAAATGTTTCGGTAAATGCGTGTTTGTGTGTGTAAATGTTTGGGTAAGTAGGTGTTTGTGCGCATAAATGTTTCGGTAAGTGCATGTTTGTGCGCGTAAATGCCTCGGTAAGTGTGTGTTTATGTATGTAAATGTTTCGGTTAATGCGTGTTTGTGCACGTATATGTTGCGGTAAGTGCGTTTCGGTAAATGTGTGTTTGTGCGCGTATATGTTACGATAAGTGCGTGTTTGTTTGCGTAAATGTTACGGTAAGTAGGTGTTTGTGCGGGTAAATGCTTCGGTAAGTGCGTGTTTGCGCGCGTACATGTTACAGTAAGTGTGTGTTTGTGTGCGTAAATGTTTCGATAAATGCGTGTTTGTGCACGTATATGTTGCGATAAGTGCGTGTTTGTGCGCGTAAATGTTTCGGTAAATGTTTGTTTGTGCACGTATATGTTACGGTAAATATGTGTTTGTGCGCGTTAATGTTACGGTAAGTGTATGTTTGTGCAAACGTGATTTAAAAAAAATGTGTGTAAAATTACAACTTCATAAATGGTATCATTATAGATTTACGATATAAAAAATATGCCTTACCTTTTTTTACAAGTGACGTTTACACTTCCAATACAGACATCGGTATTCCTACTCTCATGTGACGTAATTTAAAAGTTGAAGTGTTCGATGTTGCCCTTAATATTAAAATGCATGTTGAAATGTGTGGTGTCGTTAAAATGTACGTCTGCATTAAAATGTACGTTGAAGTGTACCAATGCGTATTTTTCCATCATGGGCTTCGCTGCAGTGTTTGGCATCACCTTTTATGTTAGGGCGCTGAAGTGTTCGGCATCATCCTCTATACTAAAATGTACGTTAAAATGTACGGATATGTACTTTATGCATTACGTGCTTCGCTGAAGTGTTTGGCGTTACCTTTTATGTTGGTGGATGTTGCAGTACTCAGTGTTATCCTTTATATTAAAATGCATGTTGAAATGTGCGGTAACATTAAAATGTATGTTGAAATGTATGGCTGCGTTAAAATGTACGCTGAAGTGTACGGCCACGTACTTTATGTTGGGGCCTGTTGCAGTGTTCGACGTTACCCTTTATATTAAAATGCCGTTTGAAATGTGAAGTGGCGTTAAAATGTATGGCTGCGTTAAAATGTACGTTGAAATGTACGGCTATGTACTTTATGCATTACGTGCTTCGCTGAAGTGTTTGGCGTTACCTTTTATGTTGGGGGATGTTGCAGTGTTCAGCGTTAACCTTTATATTAAAATGCATGTTGAAATGTGCGGTGACGTTAAAATGCACATTGAAATGTATGGCTATGTTAAAATTTTCGTTGAAGTGCACGGTGGCGTACTTTATGCATTACATTCTTCGCTGTGGTGTTTGGTGTTACCTTTTATGTTGGGATGTTGCAGTGTTCTATGTTAACCTTTATATTAAAATGTACGTTGAAATGTATGGCAGCGTTAAAATGTTCGTTGGAATGTATGACTATGTACTTTATGTATCATATGCTTCGCTGCGGTGTTTGACATGCCCCCTTTATGTTAAGACGATGAAGTGTTCTACGTTAACCTTTATATTAAAATATACGTTGGAATGTACTGCTGCACTCTTTATGTTAAGCTGTCTGTGTCATGGTGAGTGTAGGGAAGGCTCTGAGATAATCCTACTCACTAGTGCGAGCCATTGTTGATATAGAAGAGGTCGCATCGCACATATTTGAAATTCAGAATGTATACTATTTAAAATATATATATATTTTAGCATTTCAGAATCCTGTTCGAACGTAATTTAAAAAAAACGGTGAAAAAATAACTACTTCATAAATAGTCCGATTATAGATTAACAATACAATAAATATGTCTTGCCTTTTTTTTTTACAAGTATTGCTAACGTTTCCTATACAAAAAGCGGTCGCCTTGCCTTCGTGTGACATAATTTGAGATTCTTAAATTTGCCTATGTAGAAGTCTGTTGGGGCAATGAAAATTCTGAATGTAATTGTCTTGACCGTTTTTGTGGACCTTGCACCATTAAAATTTTTAACTAAAATATTTTTCAAACAAAAATATCGTTGCATAGAGACGCTAGTATTTTTAGATTTCCCGTCCCAAAGAGGGCGGTAGATTGTGGGGGAATATTCCGGCGAGTGAAAACCTCGCATTTCAGTTTTGTTAAAACTATCGTGCGGGGAATGTGCTGGAGTGGGTTGAGATTAGGTATTTGTTTAATTATACACTGCTTTTTGGGTCAGAGAGAGCCTTGCGTGACTTTATGTTCGGAGTCTTGCGTAGCTAATCATTTTAAAAAAATTGTAAGATCCCCCGTGTCTATATTTTGCGTAGAGTCTCGTAGCGTAACGTCAGCATCTGGCGTGTGATGCCTATACCCTAAACAGATCGTCAACAATGCTTGTAAGTTAGCATAGCGCTTAAATGGCTATTTGATAATTAACCTTGTCTGCGTCGAGGTCTATGTTAAGAATTACTGAAATCATAAACGGTCCGGAAATTANGCTATTTGATAATTAACCTTGTCTGCGTCGAGGTCTATGTTAAGAATTACTGAAATCATAAACGGTCCGGAAATTACGGCTAACTGTGCTTATAAGTTAGCAAAGGGCTTAAATTACTATTTGGTAATTATCCTTGTTTGGTGCCTTGGTATATGTTATGAATTTGATGTCTATATCTTAAATGGTGCATTCACTATGCTTATAAGTTAGCAAAGGACTTAAATGGTTATTGGGTAATTATCCTTGTTGGTATGTGTTACGAATTTTNCACTATGCTTATAAGTTAGCAAAGGACTTAAATGGTTATTGGGTAATTATCCTTGTTGGTATGTGTTACGAATTTTGTGCCTACATCATAAACGGTTCGTCAACCGTGCTTATAGGTCCGTATAGGGCTTAAATTACTATTTGGTAATTATCCTTGTTTGGTGCCTTGGTATATGTTACGAATTTGGTGTCTACATCTTAAATGATGCGTTCACTATGCTTATAAGTTAGCATAGGGCTTAAATGGTTATTTGTTAACATTCTTCACCTAACATGACTTGCTGGTTTCGAGAGCTTCGCGTAGCTAATCAGTTAAAAAAGTTAAATTTAAAAAAATTTAAATTTAAATTCCTTTTCTCGAAATAAATTGTGAGAGCCTCGCAGAGTGATGCGCGTCTTTTTTTTAGAGAATTGCGTAGCCAATCAGCAATGAGAGCCTTGCGCCTTATGTAGCGCGTGCGCCGCGGTGACGACATCGGCGGCCGCGGGGATGGGGCGGTGAGGGGGGCGCCTTTTGCCCCTGCTCCCTTGCCAGGCGACAGGTGTCCCAGAACCGGCTATTATATACTACTTGGGTGGTTGTATCTTGGATTTTGTAAGACGCAACCTTCCTTCAATTCGCATGCGTGTGCCAAAGTATATGACCGGAATTACGCAGCGTTTGTTCTTTGACACTTCGCCGACTGGTTGCTTATCCCGCAGTCCTTGATTTTACGTTTTCCCATCCGTATTTCAGTTCATGTACAGTTAACTTGGTCATATTTCAAAACATCTAGTCAAAATAAGATTAGGTCTATCCACAATTGTACGATTGGTGNATGTACTGGCTCTACACGTTTGCACTTTTCATTGGTACCAAGCCAACCACCTGTGATTGTCACGTGTATCTATAGGATAGAGTTATTGATACATCGCGTGACCATTACTTCCTTAAACAATTGCCTATCCAAATACTTTTCTCCTGCCCACTAGCGTAGTCTGGTATGGGTGGTTGTATCTTGGATTTTGTAAGACGCAACCTTCCTTCAATTCGCATGCGTGTGCCAAAGTATATGACCGGGATTACGCAACGTCTGTTCTTTGACACTTCGCCGACTGGTTGCTTATCCCGCAGTCCTTGATTTTACGTTTTCCCATCCGTATTTCAGTTCATGATGTCAATTGAACCAGTATAAAGTTTTGTAGATCAGTAAATAAGATTAGGTCTATCCACAATTGTACGATTGGTGCACAGATAGTTGTAATGGACTATAGTGAACCATCACAGGGGTGTCCAAACGACGGGCATTAGCCAAATGAACTAGTATTCATTTATCCATGTATTATTTTAATTACTTCGTAATAAGTGCGCTTATTATTATTGAAGGCACTGAATAAATAAACACTAGTGCCTGTAACCGTCCCTACGGCAGCCAAAGATGGTGAGCAACGAGTAACTAGAATGTCAGGAAACATGCGTGCACTAAACATTGGCGCCTGCTTCCCATGAATGTCTGTATCCCTCTGAGGTCACGTNTGCGTGCACTAAACATTGGCGCCTGCTTCCCATGAATGTCTGTATCCCTCTGAGGTCACGTCCGCGGTTGATGTGGGCTGAGATTAAAACAACACGCGATCAATTCACCTCGTTAACTGGATGTTGAAGCAGTTGTTTACTGGACGTTTGAGTTAATTTGTAGTGTATTGATGTAAAAATGTGAACTGTATTTCCACATGGTAAAATTCCCTTTTCATTATATCGTAATGTATTTATTCCTTTAACTACATGCTTCACAATTACTGTTCGTTCCTCACCAGCATTTACATTTGTCCCAAGATAGTGTAGCAGTGCATACCATCCAACCAAGAGCCTCACCTGTAATGTTAAGGTTTTCTTTAATTACATTAAAAATTTGAAGTACAGTGCGTTTATATTACAAAACAGTTATCTTAACCAAGCACGGCAACTATATATGGTATACATGTAAATGCGGAGTACATAGGGNTTATATTACAAAACAGTTATCTTAACCAAGCACGGCAACTATATATGGTATACATGTAAATGCGGAGTACATAGGGAGTACACAGGCGTATAGGTAAATACGCACACATAATGTACGAGCATACGTCTNTTGTATTCTCTGTGATTAGCACAATACTAATTCTGCTTTAACTTGCGATGCACATAATTACCATGAGAAAACAAAGTGTACACCAATAGTTCTCGATATCTTCCCATTGTAAGCCACATATATTTAATAGTTACGGTAAATTTTAATGCATTGAAAAAGAAAAATAATTTCGTTGTGATGCAATATATTGCTTTCCCAAATTTATATAATTCACGGTTTTGAAACCATTCATCTACACTTAATTTCAAACTAAGAAATAACGTAACAATCACCGATATAACTGGGATTTCCTGGATGTAATGAAAATNTAATGAAAATCTGTAACAAAAAACCTTTGTGGCATGTAAGTTTCAAAATGGCAGATGATAGAAACTATTCTGTTAGTAATGTTATTTATGCACACACTGAGTATGTAACCATGTAGTTGGTTCAAATAAGTTTAATGGTACATGTATGTTGCACACAAATTACAATAATATCATCACCGCTTGGAATATGAGAGGCAACGTTATCAATAAGCCATGTTATATTCCACAGTATACTTCTCACCAAGATGTGATGGAACTTTAACATTCGAACTGCTGTCTTGGTACAGGGAGGTCGCTCTGCGCGCTCTCGCATTTGCTGCTGCTAACTTGTGAAGGTGTTATAGCTGTTTTAGCACAGTACTGCGGTGTTGTGTGCGAGTTCTCTCCTGCGTTCCAACACAGTGAGAAGAAGTTAATAATATTTTGTTAGAAGAGGACTGCTAGATCAGCAGCTCCAAGCCGAGTTCTTTTTAAGAGCTCGGAAACGGTAACATCGACTAGCCAGGGCCAGTTTTAGAAGTGGTTCAAGCCTCCACCTCCACCGCCAACCAGCACATGGACGCTGACTCGGCGCCAGCGCCGGCTAATCTCAGAGCCACGCCGCCTTCGCAGCAGCCTACGCAGGAGGCCAGGGATCTTCGTCCCATCACCGTCGTGTATCACACACAGGAATGTGACTACACGAGTGTGGTCCGACTGTTGAGGCCCCACCTGGCCCAGCCCACAGTCAATCGCGTAGTGCTACAAGGGGTTCAGTACCTGCCCCAGACCCACGACGACTACAGGGCTGCCATCCGCCTGCTCGAGACACTGAAGGTGGGTTTCACGCCACGCAGCCAATTGCCACTCAAAGTGGCAATTAAAGGGCTAGATAAGACTATCCCTTCAGATTTTATTCTAGAGGAATTGGAAGCCCTGGGTTTCACTACCGTCTCCATTACGCCCAAGATCTCCTTCAGAGACAGAAAACCGCTCGACATGTTTGTGGTCGAGTTGCCCTGCAACGAGTTTTCCCGCTCCATCCACCAGCTACGTCGCCTGTGCGGCCTGGTTGTGAGCTGCCTCACGCGTACAGCCAATGGGAATACTTTATTCAAACACCAGGATCAACATAATTACTGTGTTCAAGCGCCCAGCGAACCCATTTTTCAGCCATCAGCAAACAACCAGAGGCCCAATATACTCGATATCGGGATTAATAAAGGCCTTCAGATGACCTTAGAATTAGGAGTGCTCCACGAATTGGCTTCGGACCATAATCCTGTCCACATGTTGTTTAGCGATGTCGAAACAGACAACACGCCAATTCGCAAAGTTAAAGATTATAAGAACGTGGACTGGCCTGGATTTAGAGAATACCAGGAAGAGGAAATTAATCTCCCAGCTCATGTCAGTACCCCAGACGAATTGAACTCCGCTGTTACACGTATCACGGAACTAATTCTGAAGGGAGTTACGAAATATGTCCCGGAAAAAACCCCGCGGAATTGCGCAGATACACTGCCTGAACATATCAGGGAGCTTNTATCCTGTCCACATGTTGTTCTGCGATGTCGAAACAGACAACATGCCAATTCGCAAAGTTAAATATTATAAGAACGCGGACTGGCCTGGATTTAGAGAATACCTGGAAGAGGAAATTAATCTCCCAGCTCATGTCAGTACCCCAGACGAATTGAACTCCGCTGTTACACGTATCACGGAACTAATTCTGAAGGGAGTTACGAAATATTTCCAGGAAAAAACCCCGCGGAATGGCGCAGATACACTGCCTGAACATATCAGGGAGCTTATCACGCGCAAAAATAAACTGCGCAGATGCTATTCCCGGGTCCGAACTTGGCTAGACAAAACCCAGATTAACGAACTTAGAGAGCAAATAGACACAGAAATTAGGTTCTGACAATCTGAAATATGGAATTAAAAATTATCCCGCNACACAGAAATTAGGTTCTGACAATCTGAAATATGGAATGAAAAATTATCCCGCATATGCACCTCCGATAACAGTATGTGGTTTATGACTAAGGCGTTTACAAAAAGACGCGACCCAATCCCGCCTCTTCAAGGCACTGCAGGTACCGCCTACACACCCCAGGATAAAGCTGAGGCTATGGCCGCTCAATTAGAACTAGTCTTCAAGCCCAATGCTGATCCCTCAGATCCTGCCTTTGTGGCTCACATATATAGGACCCTCCGAGTGCGTTTGCAGCAGCCTTCAGCTGCCGAGTCAGAACCCACGCATGCTGACGAGGTAACAAGAATAATCAAACGAATGAAGCCACGTAAAGCACCTGGGTTCGACTCCCTGCAGGCTATAGTGATCAAGCGACTGCCTGACAGTATACTTTAAGCTATAGCCGAGTGCGTTAATGCAAGTTTCAATTTTGCTCATTTTCCCACCTCCTGGAAATGTGCCTCAGTCATTGTATTTCCTAAACCGGGCAAAGACCCGAAGCAACTACAGAACTACCGCCCCATTAGCCTACTCAGTTCGCTCTCTAAGATTCACGGGCGCGTCATATTGCGGCGTCTTGAAAATCATATTCGCGAAACGAACCTTTTTCCTAACGAACAGTTCGGCTTTAAAAAAGCACATTCAACAGTACATCAGCTCGTTAGACTCTCTGAGCACATAACTAATACCTTTAACTGGCGTCATTACACCGTCGCTGTATTCTTAGATGTTGAAAATGCATTCGACAGGGTTTTCCATGCAGGGCAACTGTATAAACTATATGAAAATAACTTATCTGATTGCTATATAAAGTTAACAGATTCATATTTAAAAAGGCGCACATTTACCGTCACAATTGACGGAGTGACCTCACAAAGTAAACTAATAAGGGCTGGAGTCCCCCAAGGTAGCATATTAGGTCCAGTCTTGTATAATATATATACCCACGATATTCCGCGCCCCCCTAACTGGCACGTCAATTTAGTTATTTATACTGATAATACTGTAATTTACACACGATCTCGCAAAGCTGAACTTGCTACTCAGCGCGCACAGGGACAGCTCAATGAGCTTGAAAACTATTTTCGTCTGTGGAGAATTAAAGTAAATGTGGGGAATTGCGAGGCTGTAGTTTTCACTCGCCGGAATATTCCTCACTACTTGCCACATCTCACTCTCTTTGGGGAGGATATTCCGTACAATGTTGTGGTTAAATACTTCGGCCTTATTATGAATAGAAGGCTGACATGGCAGCGCCATGTGAATTCTAAGAAAAATATAGCTTATGCTCGCATGTCAGCCTTATATCCCCTCTTAGCTCGTGGCTCAGATTTGTCACAGAACAATGGAATACCATTATATCAGTCAATGATTCGCCCCATTATGACCTATTCAGTGCCCGCTTGGGCATACTGTGCACAAACACATTTAAATTCATTGCAGGTGGTGCAAAATAAATGCCTCCGATTGGCCGCAGATGCACCCAGGTATGTTCCAGTTAGATGCTTGCACAGGGAATGAAAACAACAAAAGCTGTATGAAGTTATTCGCAAGCTCACTCAATGCTTTTATCAATCCATTGAGGGACATGCAAATCTTCTCATTACTGCCCCTGGGGACTATGATTTTGAAATAACTCAGCGCTATAAGCGGCAAAAATCGATTCTAGAGCACAGACCCCCTTAGCCATGTGTGTAACACACTCCCAGGCCTATTACATTAGCTTCTGCGCCAAATGTTATATTAGATTAAAATTAAATCTTTCTTAGTGTTATATTATTAATAACAGAATTTGTGATCTAATTATTTAAGATTAGGGTGCCCTACCCAGGCTGGTTATGTGGGAATTCGAGGAAAGTGGGAAATAGCCCCAACCACCACTCGTCTTCCAGGCCAAGGGCACACATGCCTGTCGAGGTGGTGGTCGAGGGGCTACCTCTCACACTACTGCTAGTATAATTAAGAATAATACCTCTTTCACAATAGGAGATAAAAAAAAGAAATAATAATAATCCCTCGTGGACTACGTTTTAAGGATAAATATTAATAATCTCTCACTTTCAGGAAAATACCATCTTGATATGGATTTTGTAAAAGCAGGTCAGTGTTGGCCCTGCTGACACTCACTGGCAACTATTCCACTTTTTCTGTAAGTTTTCAGGATCTACTGGAAATTCGGGAGGGAGAAGCCCAGTTGCGCTACTCCCCCCCNCTGACACTCACTGGCAACTATTCCACTTTTTCTGTAAGTTTTCAGGATCTACTGGAAATTCGGGAGAATGAAGCCCAGTTGCGCTTCCCCCCCCCCACCACCCTCCTCAAACCATCCCAATAAATGACACCCCACACCACTCTGGTTAAGCTAGCGCCAGATGAAGGAAAGATGCCCGCCCCCTCTCCTCTAGTTTCTTCACTCTCCACTAATAAAGTGCATGGTTCCTACCTACCTGTATCCTGTAGCATTTTATAATAATGCATGTAAGAATTTTTAATTATTTTCTGTCGAAAGGGTTTTTCCCTTTATCTTCTAGTATAGTTGTTTAACTATAAGTACTCTTAGGGAGGTTTTCATGGCCAAATCGTGGCCATAGGAACCCAATCCCTCCTGCCTCGATGCATGTCTCCTCGCATGAATTCCTTCCCTCGTAGGCGTATGGGGTTAGCCCTGAGACGCAATAAACCCATCCCTACCGTGGACTAACATATTATAGTAGGTTAGAAAAAAAATGTACAAACAGTCTTTATGTAAGGGGTGTGCGGGAGCGGCGAGTGATATTTGCGACGAGGACAGATGACTACGGCATAATGCGAGGCGATAGCGGACGTGGTGTTAGTGTTGTGACAGGACGATAGTGCTTGGTGCAGGCTACAGTGCGTGAGGCCACTCAGAGAATTCTGGAATATTGCGGACTGATGAGAAATTGACTGTACAGGGGTGGGAATTAATGGACATGTGGTACCGATATAATTGTAAATATTACAGTTGCCAAATATGGACACTTAATTTTTAAAGTAATAGGTTTTTAAATACTGTCTATTGGGGCTGATTTATAATTGTTTAATTGTGCAGATTTATTTGAAGTGATTATAAATTTCATTGGTTGAAGTAATTTATTGCGAAGAGCAAGTAATATTAATTTATTTTCAGATGTTGAGTCAAGAGACTTATGATTGTAAATAAAATTAGGAAATTGTAAGTTACTCTTTTATTTTAAATTAATACCTCAATAATTTAACGAACTTTGTTTTAGCTCACTGATTTTCTGAGATAGAAAATTTTATTAATAATTTAGGTATACGACAATTATACAAGAATAAGTATATCTATCTGCTGTAGNAAATACTGTCTATTGGGGCTGATTTATAATTGTTTAATTGTGCAGATTTATTTGAAGTGATTATAAATTTCATTGGTTGAAGTAATTTATTGCGAAGAGCAAGTAATATTAATTTATTTTCAGATGTTGAGTCAAGAGACTTATGATTGTAAATAAAATTAGGAAATTGTAAGTTACTCTTTTATTTTAAATTAATACCTCAATAATTTAACGAACTTTGTTTTAGCTCACTGATATTCTGAGATAGAAAATTTTATTAATAATTTAGGTATACGACAATTATACAAGAATAAGTATATCTATCTGCTGTAGGGAAGCTATACATTTATTCTGTTTGCTTAAGGTCACCGTCTACCAAGAACTTTTTCCCACTTTAGGCCGAGAAGCGCGGGAACGATAAGGGCGACACTGCCACGCGCATCAAGTACGCCATCGCAGCTAAGCGCAAGGTTCTGAACTGGCGTGCAGTGTTCTCGTCGTGCTGCGTGTACCTATGGGACTTTCAGACGTGACCATATTATTTAGGAAGGTTCAGTGCAGGCCCCTATAGTAGTTTTGTATGTATCTGATGCGTGCATTTTGAGCTACAGCGCCTTGGAAAGGCCGTTTTTTGCAGTTTTGGAGTACTCTGAATTTATGTTTCTAACGTACGTGATATTTTGAAAGCACTCAACAGCCCTCGTCTGAAGTGTGTGTTCTATTCGTAGATCAGCACGTTGGATGCACGCTTTATAGTTTCGTTGAAAAACGTGTATTTGGAACACTCTGCAACGCAGTTCAAGCACCAGGTAGATGGGCGCCTTAAAAGTCATTTGTGCAGGGGTGTCAATTGCGTCAATATGCAGCTTGCATGTGCTGGAGAAGGAATGTTTGGTAAGGGAGGGGGTTTTAGAAACAGTTACTCCCTACCTGCTTGCTTAACAGGCCAGCCGGCGCTCCGCGTCGTATTGTCTGACCGTAATCCCTTCCTGGAACAGGAATATGCTATTATGAAATCCTAACGACTTCCAACTATAACACAGAAGGATGGTGGCACAGTGGGAACATGTGTGAGATGAGTAATCTGTGTAACGGATGTCACATCACCCTTTGTGTGTGTGTATATTTATAACTTAAAAAATATCGATAAAACATGACACAACATGACGAAATAGTAGCTTAGTGATCTTTTAGAACAACATATTAAATAAACATTTTCGTACCACATCGTGAATACTAGGTTACCAAAAATATTTTTTAAGTTTGAAATAGAGCATATCAATTTGGCATTAGGATGGTATGATCTAACAAGTAACTGCGGCTGTTAAGTGTAACNGCATATCAATTTGGCATTAGGATGGTATGATCTAACAAGTAACTGCGGCTGTTAAGTGTAACCCAATGGGTAATTTTACTGTGTTCATTGCACTTCTTACCAAATAAAAGAAAGGCTTACGAGATCACTTTGTGTCTGNCCAATGGGTAATTTTACTGTGTTCATTGCACTTCTTACCAAATAAAAGAAAGGCTTACGAGATCACTTTGTGTCTGTGTCTGTTTTTGTGTGTATAAAGGTCTGTGTTTGTGTGAAAATGTGAGCTCCGACCCCTTGAGAACCTTTTTATTATTTATAATAATGTTNTGTATAAAGGTCTGTGTTTGTGTGAAAATGTGAGCTCCGACCCCTTGAGAACCTTTTTATTATTTATAATAATGTTACCAAACCCGGTACACACAAATAGCTTGGTAAGGAAACTTGATTCTTATAGTAGTCGACAAAGCCAGATGTCTACCNACCAAACCCGGTACACACAAATAGCTTGGTAAGGAAACTTGATTCTTATAGTAGTCGACAAAGCCAGATGTCTACCTTCCAAATTGTAGTCAATAACAAAATTAAAAAAGAAATTCAACCTATTTAAATCAAATTTGGAACTTCGAGAGTCGTCAATGCAACAATAAATACTGTAGACTAATATTGTAATTGGTCCACAATGTTGGAAGCTAGTACTAATTGAAAAACAATGCTTTAACATTACATCTTGCTAACTACTCGACCTATTCCCACTACTTTTGGCATGTCATTAATACCAAGCAGGCCACTTAAACGTAAATGATATAAGTAAATAAGGTCATTATTTTTATATGGTGGCCATTTTAAAATTTAAAGCACTATATTACATCTCGGCAACCGTTTAACCGACTTGAACCAAATTGAATATGTTGGTAGATTGTCATGTTAGCCAAGAAATATAAGACAGGCACTATTATTAGTTAACAATTTTTTTGGTTAATAGAAAAACTTGAAATGTAAACTTTTTACACCAAATCGCCAATACTACTCAATGGTTACCCACAAAACAAGACCCTAATGTAGTACTGTAGAGAACCATTAAAGNCACCAAATCGCCAATACTACTCAATGGTTACCCACAAAACAAGACCCTAATGTAGTACTGTAGAGAACCATTAAAGAGGAAGAACGTTTGAATACTTGACGGAAATACATTCTTAAAGGTGTTCGTATAAATATATTATAATNCTTAAAGGTGTTCGTATAAATATATTATAATAAATGGATGTATTTAACATATTATTAGAATAATTTCGACAAAACTTGGCAAGCCATAAGTATCTATTACAGAAACTAAATATACCAATAAACATGATTATTTTGAACGGCGTTGTTTTGTAGTGCTGCCTAGTGAAATAAAGTTGTACGAAATAATACTTGGACAAAACAACTCATTAATACAACGTTCCGTTACCAAGAAGCACAACAGTACACAATGGAAATTATCTGTTTAAAGTATTTCGCCAATTACTTTCAAAATGGGAATTCAATACATATGTGAAGTTAATTTTCAGTTTTGGTTTAGTACATTCTTTTCTAGAGTATTTAACATTTAGTTGTTTTTCAGAATGCAGACTATGTTCTTGCAGGAAGTGCTTTCATTTTTGTAATTTTCTTTAACTTTTCTGTTTTGTCATTCGCCAGGCTGCATTTCTTGGCACCCTCATTTTGCGCGCATGTGTTGCAATTTCGTTGTCCGCAAAAACTTTCGACTGCAGTGCAAATTGTGGCATATATGCGATGTTGTGGAATGTGTCCTCTTTCTTTTGGTGTTGGTGTAATGTGTGTACTATCCCTGGTTCGAGCTCAGATGTGGTTTCCATTTCATTAACTTATTGTCAATTTTCGTACATTTTGTTGCAGTATCGTTTACTACTTTCAAGGCAATTCAAAAATATTATTTGTACACTGTGGTGATTTTCAGCATTATCATTTTATTTAAATAATATATTTATTACTTTTTAATATAAATTTGGCGGATGTTTTCATTTTGGAGAGTACATCTTTTACGCAACATGTTTGCCGCCATGTTTTTTCTGTTTTGCATTTGCAGTCCAAGTCCAAATTCTTGACCACGGTAAAATTTAATCGGTATCCAAAGGCCCGATTTAACATGACAATCTAGCACTTACACAAAAGCACCAATAATCACAACTGGAAATAAATGTACCTAACACAGTATTCACTGTCTAGCAACACTTTTTTTTTTGGTGGAAATGTGGCCAACATTAAAGCCCACTGCCAGGAACAAAAACAGGAGAAAGAAAAATAAAGGGTAATATACACCACAACAAAAACGAAGAAGGAATAATACTAGATGGGATCGCAAATTGTACTCTCCTCGGTAGAGGCGCGTCAACAATATTTTTTCATAACCTACTCAAAATTTAAGTGTTGACCTGAACCGAACCGCGCTTTCACGATCACCTTTGTGCCCACTCTGACAGCCGCAGTCGTGTCCACTAAACCAGACACACTACACCAACGGGCTTGTGGACATGAGTGAGAGTGTGTTCATAATTGCATCTTTGTTTATAATTACAGCAGTGTTCATAATTGCACAAGTGTTATTAATTGCATAAGTGTTCATAATTGCATCAGGGTATTAATTCACTGTTATTAATTGTATCAGTGTATATAAATAATATCATATTTGTCATCATGAAAGACAATCGACACACCTATAGCAAAGGACATTTGACGTTTTACACTTGGCAATACTGTGGCTGGTATGATGGAAACATTTAGGATACATATAAAATCATTTTTATTGTGTATTTGTATAAGGAAAAATTATGTTGTCTTAGGTTAATTTAATTCATGTCACTTCCATCTCATAATCATTTTTTAGTGTATATTGTGCTTCATCGGTTCGCCGCTTGGCGTCGGCTGCCCTCAGGTAGCGGAAGCCAGCACACGCTTCCTCCCAGTTGTCTTCAGCACTTGCACACATCAAGACGTGTAAGTCTCTCGCTTCGCAAAGGCCATCGGTGCCGACATCTTAAGCTGAACTCATATTCACTGCAATAGACGCCACTTCATTAACCAGATCATTAATTTTATTTGTTATAGCGCCGAGGGGAAAGCAATGTTACTCTCAGCGGAGAATTTTTAAACGCAATCGCAATTCACATTATAAAGCCACGTGGTCGCCGTTCTAGGCCATTAAGGCCACGTTTTGTACTAAAGTTGTGTGTATTCATTAAGGAGTCGCAAGGAATAAATAACTCCACAAGCATCGTAAGTGTTTCATTTGTAATTTAATTAAGGCATGCGAGGCAGCCTACAGTCTCGTCATCATATGTGGCGGAGTGTTAACCAGAGTCCCCTAGGCTGACGACCGAAATTACAATCGTTTCATCAGCTCACCGCAGGGCTGTGGTGCCAGGCACATATTTTCTACATTATCAGCTCTGGTAACACCACGAGTCAAGTTGACTTTCCCAACGAGGGACGAGTATTTCTCCGAGCCATTGCTTGACCACGTCAGTGTAATGTGAGCCCGCGGTAGGGACGGGAGTTTTGTGCGTCACAGGACTAAGCCCCATACGCCTACAAGGAAAGGTGAATCATGCAAGAGACATGCATCGCGGCAGTGAGGGAGTGGGCTGCCATGGCCAGATATTGGCCAGGAAAACCTCCCTAAGTGTACTTATAGCTAAACTACTATACTTAGACGAGAAAGGGAAAAAACCGGCATAGTCAACGTAAAAACCCTTTCGAAAGGAAAGAATTGAAAGTTGTTGCATGCATTATCAAATTTAACAGAAAATACTACAGGAGACAGATTGGTGGGAACCATGCTCTTTATTAGTGTGTAGAGGAAAAATACTTGTAAACAGGGGGCTGGTCATATTTTGTTGAGTGGCGCTGGCTTTAACCAGAGTAATGTTTTTACATCACTCTGGTGGGGGGAGTGGCGCAGTTGGGCGGCTCCCCCACGAATCCGTATCGCCAGTCGATCTTGAAAACTATAATAAAATAGCATTAGGTGTCAGTGAGTGTCGNGGCTCCCCCACGAATCCGTATCGCCAGTCGATCTTGAAAACTATAATAAAATAGCATTAGGTGTCAGTGAGTGTCGGCAGGGCTAACCCAAACCGACTTTTTCTAATCCATGACAATATGATAATACTCCTGAAAGGAAGGGAATGATTAATATTAACCTAATTATGCTAAAACCTAAGCTTAGTCCAAGAAGATATTTTTTTTAACATACCTTATTAGAATTAAATTACGCGAGAAGTGCCCGTTAGTAAAACACCTCTAGTAATTCTATAATTGAATTTTAACCAGACATACAGTTTGCTAGTTAATTAAACTATATATAATATATACATATATATCCTAAACGGCTGCGCAGATGCTAACATAATTGGCCTGGCAGTGTGTTGTAAGCAGGACTAAGGGGGCCTGTGCGCTAGAAGAGATTTTGGCCGCTTATAGCGCTGAGTTAAATCCAAGTCATAGTTTCCAAGGGCAGTTATTAGAGGATTTGTGTGTTCCTCGCTTGATTTATAAAAACGTTCAGTTCGCTTACGAATTACTTCATCCAGCATTTCTTGCTTTAAATTCGGCGTGAAAGCACCTAATATGGGTATATCTGGGTGTATCAGAAGCCAATCGTAGGCATTTATTTTGCACCACCTGCAATGAATGTAAGTAAGTTTGGGCACAGTAAGCCCAGGCGGGCGCTGCATAAGTGATANGAGTTTGGGCACAGTAAGCCCAGGCGGGCGCTGCATAAGTGATAATGGGGCGAATCAAAATCTGATACAATCGTAACCCATTTTTCTGTGACAAACCAGAGCCACGAGCTAAAGGGGATGTAGGGCTGGCATGCGCCCATAAGCTAGTTTTCTCTTAACTTCGCCATGCCCGTGCCATGTCGGCCTTTTATCCATAGTAAAATTGNCATGCGCCCATAAGCTAGTTTTCTCTTAACTTCGCCATGCCCGTGCCATGTCGGCCTTTTATCCATAGTAAAATTGAGGTATTTACTCTCATCTCTTAAGGAATATCCTCCCCAAACGGAGTAAGATGTGGCAGACTGGGAGGAATATTCCGGCGAGTGAAAACTACAGCCTCGCATTTTCCTACATTTACTTTAATTCGCCACAGGCGGAAATAATTCTCAAGTTCATTGAACTATACCTGGGCATGCTGAAAGGCAACTTCAGCTTTGCGAGATAGCATGTCAATTACTATCTCATATGCATAAATTCCTAAATTATCATGACAGTTAGGGGGCGTTGATTATCGTGGGTAAATATGTGATATAATACTTGACTTAATATGGTACACTGGGGGACACCAGCCCTAATTATTTTCTTTTCTGAGGTCGCTTCATCAATTGATACTGTAAACTAGCACCTGTCTAAATATGAAGCTAATAATTTTATGTAGCAATCGGGGAAGTTGTTCTCATACAATTTATACAGTAGCCCTGCATGGAAAACCCTGTCAAATGCCTTTTCGACATCTAAGAATACAGCAACAGTGTAATGCTGCCAGTTAAAAGTATTGGTTATATGCTCGGAAAATCTTACGAGCTGGTATACGGTAGAATGGGCTTTCCTAAAGCCAAACTGCTGATTAGAAAAAATATTAGCTTCGCGAATATGATATTCAAGGAGCTGCAATAAAACATTCTCGTGGATCTTAGAGAGTGAACTGAGCAGACTAATAGGGCAGTAGTTCTGCAATTGTTTCGGGTCTTTACCAGGTTTGGGAATTACAATAACTCATGCACATTTTCAAGAGGTGGGGAAGTGTGCGAGATTAAAACTCGCATTAATGCACTCGGCTATGGCTTTAAGNCTCATGCACATTTTCAAGAGGTGGGGAAGTGTGCGAGATTAAAACTCGCATTAATGCACTCGGCTATGGCTTTAAGTATACTGTCTGGCAGTTGCTTGAGAACTATAGCCTGCAGGGAGTCGAATCCGGGTGCTTTACGTGGCTTCATTCGTTTAATAATTCTTTTTACCTCGTCGGAATGCGTGGGTTCTGGCTGAGCAGCTGAAGTCTGCTGCAAACACACTTTGAGGTCCCTATAAATGTGAGCCACAAATGCTGGATCAGAGGAATCAGCATTGGGCTGGCAAGCTAATTCTAAATGTGCGGCCACAGCCTCAGCTTTTTGCTGGGGCGTGTAGGCCATGTCTGCAGTGCCTTGAAGNGCTAATTCTAAATGTGCGGCCACAGCCTCAGCTTTTTGCTGGGGCGTGTAGGCCATGTCTGCAGTGCCTTGAAGAGGCGGGATAGGGTCGCGTCTCTTTGTAAACGCCTTTGTCATGTGCCACAGACTATTATATGAGGGGCATAAATGGTATAATTTATCATTCCATAATTCAATTTGCCAGATTATAATATCAGTGTCAATTCGCTGCCTAAGCTCATTAATCTGAGCTTTAACTAGCCCAGTACGAAAGCGAGAATAGTGCCTGCGCAGCTGATTTTTTTCGCGAGATCAACTCCCTGATATGCTCAGGCAGTGTATCTGCGCAAGTCCGCGGGTTTTTTCCGGGACAGCATTAGTAATTTCCGTCTGAATTATCTCTGTGACATTAATAACTGCAGACTCTAATTCCTCGGGGGTACAGACAAGAGCTGGTAGATTTATTGTCTCGTCCAGTTATTCCTTAAAGCCAGGCCGGTTCGCATTCTTATAGTATTTAACTTTACGAATTGGCATGTTGTCAGTTTCAACATCACTGAACAACATGTGGACAGGATAATGGTCCGAAGCCAACTCGTGGAGCACTTCTAATTCTAATGTCATCTGAAGGCAATTATTAAGCACCATATCTAGTATACATCAGGACTCTGATTAATTGTTGGCTGAAAAACAAGTTCGCTGGGGGCATTAACACAATAATTGTGTTGCTCCTGATTNCAGGACTCTGATTAATTGTTGGCTGAAAAACAAGTTCGCTGGGGGCATTAACACAATAATTGTGTTGCTCCTGATTTCTAAATAAACTAATCTCATTGGCTGTACGTGCGAAACAGCCCCAAGTGGGGTGTTTAGCATTTAAATCACTGACAGCGAGTAAAACAGGTGAAGAATTTATTAATTCTATTAAATCTGCGTGAAAAGAATGCTTCCTGGCGGGCAGTAAAAAGAATAAATTGAAGCCTGATGAATTGCTAGCTTTACTTTAATTCTCACTGCTTCTAGTTTCTCTAGTTCAAGTAATTTTGCTGGTGAGCACGCGATGGTATGGTGTATTAAAATTAAAACTCCACCATCATACTGGTCCTTCTATGAAAGATAACATTTATGTCGCTTGAATTGTAAATCTAATTTGTGGGTTCAAATGCATTTTATTAATAGCAAAAATAGGAATCTGGTGCCGAGAAATGAAATCTATAAGCTCGTGTTTCTCATTGCGAACAGTGCGGGCATTCCAATAAGCAATACTATTAATAACCTTAAAACAATGCGAGGGCAGACTGGATTTCTGCCCTATAACACNCGGGCATTCCAATAAGCAATACTATTAATAACCTTAAAACAATGCGAGGGCAGACTGGATTTCTGCCCTATAACACACATTAACGGACTTGGGAACCATCATAAAGGGTGAAACCCAGGAGTGCCTAACAGTTTTCATGCTGCCCTTGACATGGGTCCATCCAGATGGAGAGGAGAGTGAAAAGGCTCTCCAGCATCTCTACGAGTGCTGGATTGCCTTGAGCCAAAGGGCACGACTTTATTAAATTAAATAAAGTCGGCGTGGAGACGACAGCAGGGGCGATGGGATTAGTTCCCGAACTGGCCGGTCTGANTTTATTAAATTAAATAAAGTCGGCGTGGAGACGACAGCAGGGGCGATGGGATTAGTTCCCGAACTGGCCGGTCTGACGTGGTCCGGGACGGAAGCTGGCCTCTCATTGGTCGACGCCTGATTGGACGTTACCACAGCAACAGCAGGTGCCGCGGGAGGGGGCTGGGTATCTGGCAGCGAGCGACAGTCTGCTGCGGAGGATATTTCCCCGCCTTGCGACGAGTTTGGTGGCTCGCCTTTCCCTTGTTCGGAGGGGAGGCACATACACTTGGCACCTAGTGCGCGGATTGTTGGCGATAGCTGGAAAGTTCAGCCCATTGTGCNCCTAGT
Source organism: Clitarchus hookeri (assembly GCA_002778355.1). Classification (NCBI taxonomy): domain Eukaryota; kingdom Metazoa; phylum Arthropoda; class Insecta; order Phasmatodea; family Phasmatidae; genus Clitarchus; species Clitarchus hookeri. Next base: position 83,867 of record NQII01006699.1, read on the forward strand.
GCGCGGATTGTTGGCGATAGCTGGAAAGTTCAGCCCATTGTGCCCCAACACAATATAAGGGTTATAGGTTGGTACAGGGAGGCCTTGTGCATAGGTGGGCACGAAATTTTGCACTTGAGTGCGTCTGGGGCCATGACTCTGAACAGTGTTCCAGTTATCAGGAGCTGGCTTTGCCCAGGGGTTGGGAGGAGCCCTATACTGCATCCCAGGAGGAGGAGGAGGGAGCTGTGACTGCTGCTGACGCTTTTTACATTCCTCGGCAGGTAGAAAGCGCCACTTCTCAGTCTTATAGGCGGTGCACCCTTGGAAGTTTGCTGCGTGGTTACTTCCACAACCCACACGGTGTCTAAGAGACCTGACGTCCTTGTCTGGCAAGGAGCAATCTACAGTGCGGTGTGCCTGGCCACAGAGGCGGCTGTGAGCTGCGGCCAGGTACACCCTGCTCGAGTGTCCGAAGTACTGGCAGTTACTGCACTGCGCATGCCCTTCAGGACTGTGGAAGTCTTCGATTCTAACTGCCAGACTGCACAGGCCGCGGATCTGATGAATGGTACGAGATTGCTCGTTGTTAGGCAGCTCTACAACAAACATGTGCAGAGGCTACCTGTCATGAAGGGAGAGCTTGGGATGGATGTTGGTTGGGTGGAAACCGAGGGCCTCGAGCTCTTCTCGGATGAAGTCTACTGACAGAGATTTCTCCAACCCTTTAATAGCCGCTTTCAGTGGCAATTCATTGCGAGGGGTGAGCATATTGAGGCCTACCTTTAATGACTCCAGTACGCTGATGGCGGACCTATAATCGTCATGCGACTTAGGCAAATACTGCACACACTGGAGAACCATGAGATTTACAGTAGTCTCCTGCAGGTGTGTGCGGAAGAGACGCACAACTGTACTGTAATCACACTCTTGAGTGTGATACACTGTGATTGGGCGCAGGTCAGGGTGCTTTGCAACTGGTTGAGGTGGCTAGGCATTCTGATTGGCTGGAGCAGCCGGCGAATCAGCATCCATTGCCGTGGGCTGTGGTGGAGGGGTTTGCTGGGGCAGGCACGACAGCGACCTTGCGCTTCTTCGCTCCTTCTTCCGGCGGAATGTCATAGACGGGTTACATAGAGTCTGCCATGGCGCACAGAACAACCCCCTAAGGAGCCCTGGGAAAGGGGAAAACTTAATATGAAAGTTTAAGACCTAGCTAAACTATTAAAAAATAGTCCCCCCTCAAACTGGCCTCTCTCCCTGCTTCCTTCTACCGGAAACGCAGCTAGGAAAGGCCAGCCGCTTGAACCACTATGTAAAATTGGTCCTGGCTATACAATATTACCAGTTTCCGAATTCTAAAAATAACCCAGAGCTGGAGTTGTCAAACGTGCAGTACTCTTCAAACTAAATATATACTTGTTCGCGCTGTGCTGGAATAAGGAGATAGCTAGCACCCAGCCCCGCGGCACTGCGCTAGTATAGCTAAAAACCACCTTCAATGAAGCGAAAGTGAATGCGCGAGAGTGCGGGGCGACCTCCTCACACCAAGGAAGCAGCTTGTTTGGCATCCTTGAATTCCAAACTTAGGCGGCCCATGTAATATTTTTTCTCATAAATTTAACGTGATTTACCTCACAATTCCTCTGATCTTCAGAGCCCATTCTTCTATCATGATACATAATATGTACAGAGAATGGACATTCGTGCTAGTGCGGCTCAATACCAAAAACAATTACTGAAAGATCACCAGACACCATAACGAATAAGTAAAAACAAAAAAAAAAACTGGCAAAATTAATAAATATCTTATCTCAAAAATTACAGGTTTTTAATGTCCTGACAGTTTACCCACTACCCAAAACCAACATAAGCATTAAATATCCCCGCTCACTCAGTTTGGGTGGGCCTAGAAACTGTAGGAGTTGCAATACTACTTCATGAGATTGTTTTCAGACCGGGCAATATATGTTGACTGTCGCTTTAAGTTATGTAAAATCAATCAAATCATCATTTCCCAAATATTTCTTCCTCTCATTTAATGACATGGAGAAATATTGGGAATATATAACACCCAACAACATATCACTGTTCAACAGTTAAGTAACACAACGAATGTTTACTTTCATTGAAATACTCCATCCATACAGAATTTCCAACTAAAGTTTGGTTGAATGTATTGAGTTTTATGCCGTCTTAACTAGTATAAAATCTCACCACCAGATTTCAGCCACTTTTCGTAAATCTGCAAATTGCCAATCAAAACAATATTTAATGTGCATATTTTTTTCAGCCATTTGGTTTTCAATAATTTATGTGATAGAAATGTATTTACAAAGTATCACGATTTTTAAAATTAGTTTTGAAAATAATATGATTGATTGAAAGTATTACATTTGAAACACCCGCCAAAACGCGACTGTCGCAACTGCTCATTCTGTGACGTCACAAGTCAGATACAACCTTGTCCGCCACGTTTATTTACTTAAACGGTGATGCATATTCGGTTAAATAGAAATTGTCTGAAGTAATGGAAAGAGAAAATGAAAAGTCAAATATACCAATATCACCTAAATAGTTTGTTTTTAAAGCAGTGTTCTAGCTCATTTCGCAAAACACCTTATATAATATTCGTTGATAACAAATAAAGAAACAAACAGAATGATTTAGTTTAACGCCTTTAGGCGAGACATTGAAGATTTTTCACCAAAACCAGTTATTTTTGTTTGTGAAAACCATTTCGATGCACGTAATTATATTTAAGGTGTTTATGTTTCCCCTATATGTGTGATGTAGACATGTTCATAAAAAACTATGTTAATTTATTTTATAATAATAAAGGCTATATAAATATTTTTACAAAAGTTTTGCCATGGAATATACATTTTAAATTTTTTAAGTTTATACATTCCAAAAAAAGCCTAACAGATGGAATTTGATATAGGTTTTGTTTTATAAATTTAATAGAATTTGTAATATTCGTTTTAAGAGCACAGTTGCAATATTAAAGCTATATGCACATTGCATGCCTAAATAATAATATGTCACGATGTTAAACCATGAAAATCAAACATTCAAATATTTGCAAGAGGGTCTCAGACCCTCTTGCAAAAAATTATGTTTATACTATACTGTATTTTTCAAATATAACAATTTATAATAAATTTAAGATGTTTCGATTTGTCACTAGTTAGATTTCATAAACCTAACAATTTAAGTTAAATAGCAATTTAATTTTTACTTTCCAGACAACAAAATGCATGTTTATAGAAATGTATTTTATGGATGATCTTGCATACGTATTTGCCCTTCCTCTTTTATTCTAAGTTACGAAGATCGATGTTACAAAAAAAAGACGAGACTGGGTCCACGAAAATTTTTACTAAATTGGCCTACATGGTTTACGCAAGTAAGCCGAGTTACTTTTATAACCTTTCCCCTTAAATAAACAGAAANGTATTCGGTTAAATAGAAATTGTCTGAAGTAATGGAAAGAGAAAATGAAAAGTCAAATATACCAATATCACCTAAGTAGTTTGTTTTTAAAGCAGTGTTCTAGCTCATTTCGCAAAACACCTTATATAANCAAATATACCAATATCACCTAAGTAGTTTGTTTTTAAAGCAGTGTTCTAGCTCATTTCGCAAAACACCTTATATAATATTCGTTGATAACAAATAAAGAAACAAACAGAATGATTTAGTTTAACGCCTTTAGGCGAGACATTGAAGATTTTTCACCAAAACCAGTTATTTTTGTTTGTGAAAACCATTTCGATGCACGTAATTATATTTAAGGTGTTTATGTTTCCCCTATATGTGTGATGTAGACATGTTCATAAAAAACTATGTTAATTTATTTTATAATAATAAAGGCTATATAAATATTTTTACAAAAGTTTTGCCATGNTATGTTAATTTATTTTATAATAATAAAGGCTATATAAATATTTTTACAAAAGTTTTGCCATGGAATATACATTTTAAATTTTTTAAGTTTATACATTCCAAAAAAAGCCTAACAGATGGAATTTGATATAGGTTTTGTTTTATACATTTAATAGAATTTGTAATATTCGTTTTAAGAGCACAGTTGCAATATTAAAGCTATATGCACATTGCATGCCTAAATAAAAATATGTCACGATGTTAAACCATGAAAATCAAACATTCAATTATTTGCAAGAGGGTCTCAGACCCTCTTGCAAAAAAATTATGTTTATACTATACTGTATTTTTCAAATATAACAATTTCTAATAAATTTAAGATGTTTCGATTTGTCNAAAAAATTATGTTTATACTATACTGTATTTTTCAAATATAACAATTTCTAATAAATTTAAGATGTTTCGATTTGTCACTAGTTAGATTTCATAAACCTAACAATTTAAGTTAAATAGCAATTTAATTTTGACTTTCCAGACAACAAAATGCATGTTTATAGAAATGTATTTTATGGATGATCTTGCATACGTATTTGCCCTTCCTCTTTTATTCTAAGTTACGAAGATCGATGTTACAAAAAAAAGACGAGACTGGGTCCACGAAAATTGTTACTAAATTGGCCTACATGGTTTACGCAAGTAAGCCGAGTTACTTTTATAACCTTTCCCCTTAAATAAACAGAAAGAAAACTGTTTTTGAGAAATAAAACCAATTCCTAAGCTATAATTACATTATTTTCGCTATATTAAATCTCAACACATGTATTAAGTGTTTTTAAAACTTTAAAAGTGTATTTTCAGCTTATGTAAAGTTGTTACATTTTACAATTTAAGTTAATGTTACCTGAGCGGCTGGCGATAGTGATACGGACGTCGTCTGGCAACTATGTTAAGGAAAAGTCAGAGCATTACACAACACACCTTTTTAGAATATAATGGGTGCCAGCTCACATGGTGAACACGAAATCACAGTTCTCAGGATCGTGGGCTGAACGACCATGTGGCTGTATCCTCTGACACATACTCTATAAATTAACAGGAAAACGTAATATATAGCCATGGTATTCAGGTTCCCCAGAATGCCTTAGTATTAAATTTTATCTTACAAATGAAGGATGCCTCTTTTAGGCATCGATGACGTCCTGGATAGGGCCAGGACCCAAAATACAACACAATGAGAACTCACAAGTTTCGTTTTATTAAGTAAATTATATTGAATAGTGTTACATGCAGGAAATATACATTAAAGCGGACCTGACTCACAAGGCCTTCCAGCAGCCATTACTGTACAAACTGGCCAAGAATGGCGCGAAAATTTACAAGAGTAATTAAAACTCTGGGGTCGATCCAATCAGCTTACAGAGGGGTGCTGCGAACGTGGGGAAGACTTGGTTAACTAAATAAAAGGTTCCAGTAATTAAGTAAAGATATTGCAGTTAAGTGTTCCGAACAAGGTATGAAATTCCCCCACAATGCGATGCACGTGCAACACATAAGATGCGTGGAATCAGACTGCCAGAGATGGCACAGGTCTGCAGTGGCATGGCCAAGAACTCGCGCCACTCCGCGAGGCAATTTTCTTAAATGACCTCATTAAAATAGAACTTGAAACAAATACACATAAAACACTGAAACGTTCTGAGTGAGTTTCCTTAATCCTGTAGACAGTTTAGAGTTCTTAATTATGCAACAAGTTTATATGGTGCATTTACGAGCATGTGGGAAATTTATGTCTGTTAAGTTTTGGGGCACTCTGACCGGAACAGTCAGGTTTAAAGAAAGACTAATTATTTCCCATGTCATTAATTGGCTTGAATAAATACACAATTTCACTCGGAAAATTATATATAGCACTTCGTATACCCTTGCCTTGCTACACTTCACCACATTTAATATGCACGTAGCGATCGTGGGCCGATGACGTGATGACAGTGGCCGTGCCAGACCACAAAGGAGTGGTCCATGTCAAATGCCCTCCCCTCCAGGAGACCACTGTCATGGCAGGCAGGGGCGGCTGAAAGTGGCGTGGTGGAGCAGGTGATTGAGCGGCGCCTCGGCCGTGAAAGCAGGTGTATTATCGGGATAAGCGGTACAGAGCTGGATCGCCCTGCTGCAGAGTTGCATGCCAACTCGTGTTGATTTAACTTACCCTTGGCAAGTGAGATCTTACAGGTTCGGCGGAGTTAGTCTCCTTGTTTTACATTTTTTTTTCACCATCGGGACACTGCCAGTGCTACTACTGTTGCTGCAGTACATCTGTGGCTGTGGTCGATGCCGTTGAGAGCGGTATGACCATCCCATCGAAGAGATGCCTGACCCGGAACTGGACCAAGCCACCGATGAGTCGTGTGACCTGCCAGTCTGGAACGGGACACCTTGGGGTGGATTTGTGACCCAGTGGGCCTCCGATGTAGCGGCGCTGGGCGCTGCACCATCTTAAGGTCGGTCGCCATTCCGGGTGCTCTCAGTCGAGTCAAACATCCTCATGGCTCGTGGCATCACCATGGCAACTAACAACCCAGTTGTCGTTGAGGCAGTCTGTGTTGGTGGACCTGGTAGTCTGCGCATGCCTGATGCCGGTGATTGACATCCCGTGTCGGCCGGGACTAATTCGGTGGGTTGCCTCTGACTGGTGTTACCTTGGGGTGCTGCGGTGCCCGGTGTAAGGGCCTCTGGCGTGGCCCTTGGGTCATCGTGATGAAACTTAACTTGCCTTCTCTCACCCATCTGGATGATGTAGTCAGTCTTCCCGATTCTTCGCACCAATGTGTGGGGTTCACTCCAGCAGGGGGCGAACTCTGTGAAAAATTGGCTTGGGCGGCCAACTGCTGATTTTTTTTCATAGAAATGTTGTGCTGTTCCTGTTGTTCCCTGGTCTGTTCGAACCTCTGCCGACGGTTCCCTTCTCGTGTCTCTGTTTCTGAGGGTCCTGAGTTTGTCGTCTGTTGTGGGTATGCATATTCCCCGGATAGTACCATACCATGTCCATATAGTAACTGTGCAGGCGAGTGGCCAGTGGCTTCGTTCTGTCGGTTTCTCAAGCAGAACAGTATCACTGGGACATGCATGACCCAGGTAGTGCGGTCATCCCCCACCAGAAGCCAGAACTGTGCCTTGAACTCTTGGTTCCTTCGTTCTGTGGGATTGGCATGGGGGTGGTACACTACCATTGTGTGGTGTACTGCCCACCACTTGATGCAGAGTTTCTGCTATCTCTTTACCCTGAACTGCGGTCCATTATCGGAGATGATTACCTTTGAGTAAACCCAGCGGGCGAAGAAATAATTCTGCAATGCTCATGCTACGTATTTGAGCTACACTTTTGAGGTGTGAACTCAGGAGGGGATAAGCCTCACACCACCTGGTGTACAAATCCATCACCACCAATAAAAATCTCATCCTTTTTGGGGAACGGGGATATGGTCCATTAGGTCCTAGGCGATTTTCACAAAGGTTTTCTCTGGTACGAGGGGTTGCTGTTGATTACCGCCATCGGTGTAACAAATTTTCTGGTGGTTACATGTTTCGCAGCCACCTACAAATCCCCGCCTTGTCGGGTGAGCCCTGGGTAGAAATAGTGGGCAAGTATATTTCGCTTTGTTTGCGCGGCTTCCGGGTGTCCCACCAGGTGGCTGGCGTGAGAGTGTTCCAGGACGAACATTTGTCCCTCCTCCGGCCCGTACATTAGCCAGTTTCCCTCTTCCCCTACGGGTAAGGTCTCCAGGCAGTTGTCGACCGTGCGCCAGTTCGCCAGCTATTATCTGGCACACTGAGGACAGTTGTTGTGCAGCGAGTACTCGTTCGTATTATGCATCACTTGTTAGGTCTTGGGTGGCNTCCCGTATCGGCCGGGACTAATTCGGTGGGTTGCCTCTGACTGGTGTTACCTTGGGGTGCTGCGGTGCCCGGTGTTGGCACCTCTGGCGTGGCCCTTGGGTCATCGTGATGAAACTTAACTTGCCTTCTCTCACCCATCTGGATGATGTAGTCAGTCTTCCCGATTCTTCGCACCAATGTGTGGGGTTCACTCCAGCAGGGGGCGAACTCTGTGAAAAATTGGCTTGGGCGGCCAACTGCTGATTTTTTTTTCATAGAAATGTTGTGCCGTTCCTGTTGTTCCCTGGTCTGTTCGAACCTCTGCCGACGGTTCCCTTCTCGTGTCTCTGTTTCTGAGGGTCCTGAGTTTGTCGTCTGTTGTGGGTATGCATATTCCCCGGATAGTACCATACCATGTCCATATAGTAATTGTGCAGGCGAGTGGCCAGTGGCTTCGTTCTGTCGGTTTCTCAGGCAGAACAGTATCACTGGGACATGCATGACCCAGGTAGTGCGGTCATCCCCCACCAGAAGCCAGAACTGTGCCTTGAACTCTTGGTTCCTTCGTTCTGTGGGATTGGCATGGGGGTGGTACACTACCGTTGTGTGGTGTACTGCCCACCACTTGATGCAGAGTTTCTGCTATCGCTTTACCCTGAACTGCGGTCCATTATCGGAGATGATTACCTTTGAGTAAACCCAGCGGGCGAAGAAATAATTCTGCAATGCTCATGTTACGTATTTGAGCTACACTTTTGAGGTGTGAACTTAGGAGGGGATACGCCTCACACCACCTGGTGTACAAATCCATCACTACCAATAAAAATCTCATCCTTTTTGGGGAACGGGGATATGGTCCATTAGGTCCTAGGCGATTTTCACAAAGGTTTTCTCTGGTACGAGGGGTTGCTGTTGATTACCGCCATCGGTGTAACAAATTTTCTGGTGGTTACATGTTTCGCAGCCACCTACAAATCCCCGCCTTGTCGGGTGAGCCCTGGGTAGAAATAGTGGGCAAGTATATTTCGCTTTGTTTGCGCGGCTTCCGGGTGTCCCACCAGGTGGCTGGCGTGAGAGTGTTCCAGGACAAACATTTGTCCCTCCTCCGGCCTGTACATTAGCCAGTTTCCCTCTTCCCTTACGGGTAAGGTCTCCAGGCGGTTGTCGACCGTGCGCCAGTTTGCCAGCTATTCTCTGGCACACTGAGGACAGTTGTTGTGCTGCGAGTACTCGTTCGTATTATGCATCACTTGTTAGGTCTTGGGTGGCATTACTTGTGCCTACAGTGACATGCTGTAGCCGAGCAACCGGCGAACTGTCTGGTGGGAGAAGGACTTCCCATTCGTCTTCGTCACGTGCAATTTCGGTTGTACAGGATGCACCGGAAAGGGCATCTGCTAGTTTGTTTTCTTCGCCGAAAATGTTTTCCATCACGAAATCATAGGCCTGTAAAAACATGGGCCACTGCATGAGCATGCTGTGGACAGTGTGCATTTTATGCAGACGCATTAAACATGAATTGTCGGTCCNAACATGGGCCACTGCATGAGCATGCTGTGGACAGTGTGCATTTTATGCAGACGCATTAAACATGAATTGTCGGTCCTCAATGTAAATCGTTGGTACCCTAGGTTTTGGCAGTAGCGTTTTATTGCATACTATTTCTTTCACGTCGTAGTTGCGTTTGCATGGGGCAAACTTTGTGCTAATGTAGTCTATGGCTCTGCGTTACCCATCACCATAGTACTGAAATAAAACGGCGCCAAGCCCATCTAGACTGGCATCTGTTTGCATAAATAAATGCCTTTGGGGGTATAAACATGATAGTTTGCTGCACTTTTGGAATCTGTGTTTAATTTCTTCAATTACGTTTTGGGCGTCGTATTTCCGTTGCAAATGCCATTGTGTTGACAACAGGGCGGTTAGTGGTGCTGTCATTGTGGCGAAGTCTTGTATGTAGCTCCTTAACCAGTTTATATTCCCGAAAGTTTTCGCAGGCATTTGCGTGAATTGGGTGCAGGGTAGTCTTGAATTAGCCTCAATTGTTCGTGGTTGGGCTGGATACCATCGGTGTCGACCATGTGGCCAAGGTATTTAAGACATGTTTTCCCTATATATGACATTTTCCGATGGCACACGCTAACCCATTGACAGCCAGTAGCTCCATGACAAGGAATAAATGTACGTGTTCTTTCCACGTATTTTATAAAATCACTACGTCGTCTAGGTATGCGGTCATACACTCCCCTAACAGCCCATCCAAGGCCAGAACCATCATGCTCTGAAAAGTGGAGGGGACGTATTTCAGTTCAAAGTTCATGAGCAAAATTAAATCGGTGGCCATTGGGGGCTCTGTGAATGCGATCTTGTGACGGTCTTCGGGTTGTATAGCAGCTTCTCATGTCAAGGGAAGTTAAAATCTTGGCATCCCCTAATAAGTTTAGTGCAGAGTTAATACTGAATAAGGGCGGGGGTGCACTCTCGGTCACTTGGTTGGGTGGGTGGAAGTTCACACAACACTCCAGCTCCCATCTTTCTTGGGGGCCCAAGAGATAGCTGAGTTGTAATTGCTTTCCGAGGGTTCTATTACCCCATCCCTAATTATTTCCTCGATTTGTTGATTAATGATCCTTAAGTGATAAGAAAATGNTCCGAGGGTTCTATTACCCCATCCCTAATTATTTCCTCGATTTGTTGATTAATGATCCTTAAGTGATAAGAAAATGAACACGAGAGGCAGACCAGAAAGTTTCAACTTTAGCAAGCGGTATCTCGTGTTCTGCCATGCTCGTTCTTTTNAATGAACACGAGAGGCAGACCAGAAAGTTTCAACTTTAGCAAGCGGTATCTCGTGTTCTGCCATGCTCGTTCTTTTAAGGGGGTCTGCCATGGCAAATATGTCCAATTGTTTGGTCAGGCCTCGTTGGTTCGCGTCCCTATATTCCGCGTGTACTTCGTGGTCGAACGTGTCGAGTTGGATATATTTTTCGCTATTTTATCTGCAATGCCCTAGGTAGTACAATGTTCGCTGTTCGGTAAAACCGAAGTGAATGCAATCCATGGCGATTTCAATAATGGTTTTGTGTTGTCTAAGACACGGAACCCCTAGACTCAGGTCCTCTCGTTTCTCGTCAGAGACTAGGGCGATGATGTCCATAGAACAGTCACGAATATGTATTTTCACTTGGACTTCACCCAAACATTCGCTGGTCCCATTCAAAATTGTCAATTGTACGATTTGTTTGTCTCTTGTGATAAGCTGTTGGCCTATTTATTCTGCCTGCACAAAGTTTTGCGACATGGCCCTATCGATTAAGACGATGATATTCCACTCATCCAAGCATATGGGTATTCTGATCAGCTGACCATTGGCTCAGCTAACCTGGCCTAGGTAACGGTGCATCTGTTTTTTATTTGTAGTTTCGAGAATTCCTGTTGCGATAATGGTGGAGAGGGCGGCTNAGAATTCCTGTTGCGATAATGGTGGAGAGGGCGGCTCCAATTTGCCCTTCTCTACTTTGTCGTTTCCCTGCGGTTCACTCGCCAAGATCGTGCAAATTGTTTGCCAGTGGTATTATTCGTCCTTACATATACGCGACACCGAGTCAGGTTTGGTGGGCCCTTCCCACTATTGACATCCTAGATTTTGGGATTATCCCTTATGCAACTCTTCCCTTCGGACGTCCGGGTGTTCGCAGTATTGGTCCGCGTATCTTCCCATCCGCCTTTACTACACGCATTAAAATTTGCCGGCCTGTGCTTCTCCATGTCTCGCGCTACACCCACGGCTGTTCTTAGAAAATGTTCGGTTCCGTTGAACATCATGGGCTGTAAGGCCGGTCAGTATTCGTGTCTCACAATTTCCACAATCGTTTCGAGCATGTCTTCCTCTGGGAGATCTGGATAATGTCTGTCAGCTAGACTTAACATTCGGCTTATGAATATCTCCAAGTCTTTGGTGGCACCTTGTTAATCAGTGAACAGGGTGACCTGTTGTTTTAACGTAGTATACGTATTAGCATATCTGGCCGTAAATTTGTGTACGAATTGTCTCCAGGACATGTCGTATTCTGTGGCGGACACCCACCATGATTTCGCTTCACCTAGTAGTTGGTTCCCGATAACACTCTCCCACTCTTCCTCGCTAACCCCGTACCATTGTAATCTGGTAGTGCACTTTTTGAGGAACGTGCCCCCTCAGCTTTCTGGTCGGGAAAATTTGGGAGTTTCTGTATTTTGGCGGGTGTCACGATTTTCTGCCTGGTTAGGCTTGTTCTGTACTCGGGGGCTATTGGCCCTGGTGTTTCGAACTGTGTCCCGCCGACTCCTTTCATTCCCTTCCCTGTGGGCATGGGTGGCACGAATTCCATTCACTGGGTTTGTTGGTTATGTAATCTGTATTGGACAGCGTACTTTTGTTGACACTGTTTAAATTTGAACTTTCCCTAGTGGACCACCTGTCATTACCCTGTGGACACACATGTGGTGTGAAAAATCGTGATACACTCTTTGCAGTATATGCACATCTTTTCGGAGTTCACACAACATACTGTCCGACACATTGAACACTGGTTGTTGTTTGGGTACTCACTGGTTGCTGGCTTAACCTCATTGTCTGGGTGTTCTGGCTGGCTTGTTGTCTACTGTTCCATGTATTGCAAGCACTGGAACTGATGGTTTCGCTGGTAATACATTATGTGTGGTGTAAGCAACTTGTGTGTATTATGTGTTGGCATGTAACACAGTGCAAGGAGCCTGTGCCAACTATCGCACATGTAGATTGCATACAGCGGTAGGCGACGGCTGTGAAAGCGAGTTGAGGCAGGAATTATGCATCATATTCGGTCGGTGGGCACCTGCATATCCCTGCACAAATGTTATATTTGTCGAAGGGATCGAGTGTTCTGGGTTTTCCGCAATGATCACGCTTTAGACCTGTGAGTGGAACAGTTGAATTATACTCCATAACTCAACAGTATTTTGTATGTCACGCGACCCAATAGTCGAGTCTTTAGTTGTCATCGTGGAACATCTTCCTAGAAGGCAGCTGTATTTACCGTTCGCAGGCTCCTTACGCATTTGGAGCGTATCGCCTGGTCCGGCTGTTTACCGCATCGCGGTCACCCGAAATCGTGTGTACTTGATGAGCTGTCGGCTGTGGTTTCAGAGTCTAATGTCCTGTGTGTGCCTGACCTATGTCACAAAATGGCAGCATGGACCGTGTTCTTCCTGGTGAAGCAGCACAAATGGAGAATCTTAAGTCCGAATGTCCTCTCTTCCTCGGATTTGCAATCACGTATTTGTTACACATTATTTTTGCCGCACCTAGTTGGGCAAGCCCTTTAACATTACCTGAGGGTTCGGGGATAGTGATACAGATATCGACTGGAAACTATGTTAAGAAAAAGTCAGAATATTACACAATATTCCTATTTAGAATAGAATGGGCGCCAGCTCACTGGGTGAGCATGAAATCACATTTCTCATGACCGTGGGCTGAACAACCATGTGGTTGTATCCGCTGATGCATACTGTACAGATTTACAGGAAAACGTTATATAAAACCGGGGTATTTACTATCCCCAGCACACCTTAGTATTACCTTTTACCTTATAAATGGAGGCTGCCTCCTTGAAGCATCGATGACGTCCTGGATAGGGCCAGGACCCAAAATACAACACAATGAGAACTCACAAGTTTCGGTTAATTAAGTAAATTATATTGAATACATTAACATGTAGGAAATTCAAAATAAGGCGGACCTGACTCACAAGGCCTTCCAGTGGCCGTTACACTACAAAAGGGCCAAGAATGACGCGAAAATTACAAGAGTAATTAAAACTCTAGGGTCTATCAAATCATCGAACAGAGGGGTGCTGCGAACGCGGGGAAGACTCGGTTATCTAAATAAAAGGTTACATTATTTAAATAAAAAATTTGCAGTTAAGTGTTCCGAACAAGGTATGAAAGTCCCCCACGACGCAATGCACGTGCAGCACCTAAGACCTCGTGGAATCAGACTGCAGGAGATGGCACGGGTCAGCGGGAGCATGGCCAAGAACCTGCGCAACTCCACGAGGTAATTTTCCTAACTGTCTCCATTAACATAGAACTTGAAACATATACACATCATACACTGAAATTTTCTAAGCGAGTTGTCTTAACCTTGTAGTCAACAAGAGTTCTTAATTAAGCACTAATTTATATACAAACGTGATTATGTGGTGCCTTTCAGGGCATGTGGGAAACTTAGGTCTGTTGCGTTTTGGGACACTCTACATCCGGAATGGTCTTGTTAAAAGAAAGACTAATTATTTATCATTGTCACTAATTGCCTTGATTAGACACACAATTGCACTCGGAAAATTTTATATAGAACTTCAAATACCCTAGCCTTGCTACTCTTCACCTCATTAGATATGCAGGTTGGGACTGTGGGGCGATAACATTATGATATGCCCAATGCCAGACCACAATGTTGTGGTCCACATCAAAGTTCAGACACAGTTTTTTTGATGTCAGAAAGATAAAGGTTATGTTAGGTACACAAAATATAAAAAACAATAAGATAAGAAAATTATTTTTTAAATATTTTTTTTAATCTGAGCACTATATTTGAGGCTTCAAATACAGTGTGTAGAATTGAGTTAGGATGCAGAAATACAGGTTTGCTGGCCGGCAGTGCTGTATACTGCCCGCTACCAACAGGCCACCTCTTGAGGAGTCGAGTGGTTTCGGATAGTGACTAGCGAGCTAACTTGAGGCCTGCTGTTACCATACTGCTTGTTACCTATCATTTCTGAAGCAAAAAAAGTGTATTATAAATATTGAAATGTGGTTTAGAATCCGGAAATATTTGTTACCTACTTTCTCAACATTATGTTTTATTTATGGATAATGTAGTTAATTTATCACAGACATCAAGCACGGCATGTGACAACTCAGTACGCTCACTGCAGTCTCATTCATTAAAATTTTGTTATTCTTTGAATGTAATAACTATTCCATATTTCAATTTCCGACTTTGAATCTCAGTAATCGTAAACATAAATTCAGATAAAATAATACGTACCTCAACAGAACATAAAAACGAATAAGTTTTAACATGGGATGTAGGTCTACTGTTGGTTTGAAGATCACAACTGTGCGAAATGAGACACGTTCTTACCTTCGTGATTTTACACCTCTTATTAAAGGTTCCACACTACAATGGGAGTTGATTTAATCAAGAACCATGTCGGTTTGTACTCATGGTAATATGTCCGACAGAATTTTCACAAAGTTGCCTTCCATTTTAGTGATAAATATTAGGAACGTGCTGGGGCTGTCCACAGGCTTATGACTAGTGACGTCAATCCAATGAGAGAGCGTTCTGCTTTCATGTGACAGTGGCCGTGAAAGTTACTTANCGTTCTGCTTTCATGTGACAGTGGCCGTGAAAGTTACTTATTTAATATTAAAACAATTTTGTCAAAACCGATTTTTATGCAACAAATTGCACATTTTAATTTTCATACGCATATACAAATGTGTTTGTATCATTTTCAACTATATTTGCGAAATTTGCATGTTGCCAATTGGTTCACATTTCATTTAGATTTTACTGATATCTGTTGGCACAAACTAAAAATAATTTACACCAACCAAAAACAACCATCACCAACAACCGTCTATTGGGGCCATNTGAACAGGGTGACCTGTTGTTTTAACGTAGTATACGTATTAGCATATCTGGCCGTAAATTTGTGTACGAATTGTCTCCAGGACATGTCGTATTCTGTGGCGGACACCCACCATGATTTCGCTTCACCTAGTAGTTGGTTCCCGATAACACTCTCCCACTCTTCCTCGCTAACTCCGTACCATTGTAATCTGGTAGTGCACTTTTTGAGGAACGTGCCCCCTCAGCTTTCTGGTCGGGAAAATTTGGGAGTTTCTGTATTTTGCCGGGTGTCACGATTTTCTGCCTGGTTAGGCTTGTTCTGTACTCGGGGGCTATTGGCCCTGGTGTTTCGAACTGTGTCCCGCCGACTCCTTTCATTCCCTTCCCTGTGGGCATGGGTGGCACGAATTCCATTCACTGGGTTTGTTGGTTATGTAATCTGTATTGGACAGCGTACTTTTGTTGACACTGTTTAAATTTGAACTTTCCCTAGTGGACCACCTGTCATTACCCTGTGGACACACATGTGGTGTGAAAAATCGTGATACACTCTTTGCAGTATATGCACATCTTTTCGGAGTTCACACAACATACTGTCCGACACATTGAACACTGGTTGTTGTTTGGGTACTCACTGGTTGCTGGCTTAACCTCATTGTCTGGGTGTTCTGGCTGGCTTGTTGTCTACTGTTCGATGTATTGCAAGCACTGGAACTGATGGTTTCGCTGGTAATACATTATGTGTGGTGTAAGCAACTTGTGTGTATTATGTGTTGGCATGTAACACAGTGCAAGGAGCCTGTGCCAACTATCGCACATGTAGATTGCATACAGCGGTAGGCGACGGCTGTGAAAGCGAGTTGAGGCAGGAATTATGCATCATATTCGGTCGGTGGGCACCTGCATATCCCTGCACAAATGTTATATTTGTCGAAGGGATCGAGTGTTCTGGGTTTTCCGCAATGATCACGCTTTAGACCTGTGAGTGGAACAGTTGAATTATACTCCATAACTCAACAGTATTTTGTATGTCACGCGACCCAATAGTCGAGTCTTTAGTTGTCATCGTGGAACATCTTCCTAGAAGGCAGCTGTATTTACCGTTCGCAGGCTCCTTACGCATTTGGAGCGTATCGCCTGGTCCGGCTGTTTACCGCATCGCGGTCACCCGAAATCGTGTGTACTTGATGAGCTGTCGGCTGTGGTTTCAGAGTCTAATGTCCTGTGTGTGCCTGACCTATGTCACAAAATGGCAGCATGGACCGTGTTCTTCCTGGTGAAGCAGCACAAATGGAGAATCTTAAGTCCGAATGTCCTCTCTTCCTCGGATTTGCAATCACGTGTTTGTTACACATTATTTTTGCCGCACCTAGTTGGGCAAACCCTTTAACATTACCTGAGGGTTCAGGGATAGTGATACAGATATCGACTGGAAACTATGTTAAGAAAAAGTCAGAATATTACACAATATTCCTATTTAGAATAGAATGGGCGCCAGCTCACTGGGTGAGCATGAAATCACATTTCTCATGACCGTGGGCTGAACAACCATGTGAATGTATCCGCTGATGCATACTGTACAGATTTACAGGAAGACGTTATATAAAACCGGGGTATTTACTATCCCCAGCACACCTTAGTATTACCTTTTACCTTATAAATGGAGGCTGCCTCCTTGAAGCATCGATGACGTCCTGGATAGGGCCAGGACCCAAAATACAACACAATGAGAACTCACAAGTTTCGGTTAATTAAGTAAATTATATTGAATACATTAACATGTAGGAAATTCAAATTAAGGCGGACCTGACTCACAAGGCCTTCCAGTGGCCGTTACACTACAAAAGGGCCAAGAATGACGCGAAAATTACAAGAGTAATTAAAACTCTAGGGTCTATCAAATCATCGAACAGAGGGGTGCTGCGAACGCGGGGAAGACTCGGTTATCTAAATAAAAGGTTACATTATTTAAGTAAA